>QRFJ01000592.1:164896-210758 GCA_006176705.1 Cocos nucifera
GAGTGAAATAATAGAAAGAGTTTCTATTTAGATTTTCACATTGGACTCGAATGAATGATTACATCATATGACAGAGACTAGGGTTTGACGAGTTCACCTTAACCCTAATCTGATCGGGGCTCAAGATAGAAGAACTTAATCACACAGGTAGCTGTACCAAGAGGTTCGCATTCAGCTCTGATGGGTTGCCACCATATACTGCTAGGTGTCACTGGTGGATTTTGGAGCAATTAGAATGATTTAGATGATCGATCATTCTAGCTGTTCGAATCAGAAGAGTTCTGATCCATCGAAAGGAGTTTCGATGATGTCTATGATAGAGATCATGACATATCCCATTACCATACAGAACTGAACCTAACTGGGTCACACAAACAAGGGTTTGAATCTGGTGATCATCAATTGAACTGATCTAGTTCAATTGATCTGAATGAGATTCAATTAGGTTCAAGGAAATCGTGCTAGCACTCGATTGAACCTAACGTTCTTCTTTTACTATCATAAATAAGTTGTCCTGACTGAGCCAAAGGAGTTTGTGCTCAATCAGAGGCCTTCATATGGTTGACTGGAGGTTGTCCAAGTCAGAATAGGTTGTCTTATTTGTAAGACATACTGCCATTTTTGGTCACCTGCATTTCTTGTTCTTTGACTTTGGTCAAAAGTCTACCTTTGACTGGTCAAACGTTGACCATTGACCCTTTGACTTTTGACCACATGTCATGCACCTATTGGAGAGCTGGTGGGGGCCTGTCCCCCTGCCAGAACCTGGCAAGGAGAAGGGCGCACGCCAAGGGTGGCGTGAGCCCAAGTAGGAGGCGCCTAGGAGTCCTTGTTGGACAAGGACTCCACCTCCCTTTTGGATTCCAATCAGAGTTCTACTAAGAATCCAAGTTTGACTGGTCTTAGGCACCCTCTAAGGAGGAATCCAGGGGTCTCTATTCCAACCAATCAGATTTAAGATCTGATTTCACAAAGGGTTGTGATTGGTTGAGAGGAAGAGGAGTTGGATCACAAGAGGTCTATAAATAAGACCCTGCGCCCAACCCTAATCCTAGTGAAGAGATTTCCACCCCAAGGCTGCCTCTCCCTCCTTCTCCATGCCATAGTCTCTTCTCCCCTTGCTCTCCACACGTCCAAAAGGTGTTTTGGACTTAGTTTGGTGCGATTCAGATCAAGGAAAGGCGATCAAAAGCAAGAAGGCTGCGCTGCTGCAAAGGACGACTGCAGATCTTCAAAAAGAGTTTTGAAGATCCTCCAGATCAGATCCAGATCTGATTTTTGGAGGTGTGATAGAGAAGAAGAGGATCTTCAGATCTAGCCTGAGTGGATATCGGTAGAGGCCAGGCACTTGCGTGGCTAGATCCAGAACCTTCCGCTGCAAACAGGATCATCAACGGGTAATAGGATTACCCATATCAAGGTAAATTAAATCTGATTTAATTTATCTGTTTTTATTTTAATTTTTATAATAATAATAATCAGATCTGAAATATATCAAGATCTGATTGGGATCAAGAGAAAAATTTTTGAAATATATCTCTTGATCTGATTAGATCTGAACAAATTTGGTTCGAAAAGTCTGGATTTTCCTTCAGTGAATACCTTAGTCAGAAATTCCTAGACTATCTCAAAGAAAATGGCATAGTCTCTCAATGGACTCCATCAGGAACACCTCAACTCAATGAGATTTCAGAATGGAGGAATCGGATCCAATTAGATATGGTCCGATCCATGATGAGCTTCACAGATCTTCCTGATTTTTTTTGGGGATACTGTTTGTTAACCGCAATATACTTACTAAATAGGATTCCTTCTAAAATCATTCCTACCACACCATAGAGATATGGCATGGTAAGAAACCAAGTCTGAGTCATCTCAAAATTTGGGGTTGTCCGGCTCATGTCAAAAGATAACAAGCAGATAAGTTAGACTTTAGATCCTTCAGAGCTCGATTTATAGGATATCCTAAAGAGTCATTAGGATATTATTTTTATATTCTAGAAGATCACAATATGATTGTGAGTCGACATGCCATTTTTCTTGAAAAATAGTTTATTCAAGATGGTGGAATTAGAAAGCAAATCAAGCTCGATGAGAAAGTCTTACAAGAGCAACGAGCTAAGGACCTAATGGAACCAAATCAGGTTGAGCCAATCCATTCACTATCTCCTCCACCTCATAGATCGAAAAAGATTTTTCATCCCCTTAAGAGGTACTTAGGTACTATTTTAGAGGATGTAGAGAAAATGTTCCTCATAGGTAATGGGGTTCATGATGATGATCCTAAAACCTATAACGAGGCGATATCAGATATTGACTCTTAGAAATGGTTAGAGGCAATGAAGTCGAAAATTGACTCGATGCACTCAAACCAAGTCTAGACCCTGGTAGATCCACCAGAAGGTATAGTACCTATTGGGTGTAAATGGATCTACAAGAGAAAGATTGGTGCAATTGGAAATGTGGAGACATTGACTATCAGGATACCTTTTTGCCAGTAGCTATGCTAAAATCCATCCGCACATTGCTTGCTATTGCAGCCAATTTCGATTATGAAATATGGTAAATGGACGTGAAAATGCTGTTCTTAAATGGATATCTTGAGGAAGATATCTATATGGAATAGCTGCTAGATTTCACATCTGGTGATGAAGATCATAAGGTATGCAAACTACAAAGGTCTATATATGGACTTAAGCAAGCATCTCAGAGCTGGAAAACTCATTTTAACAATGTGATCAAACTGTTTGGTTTCATCAAAAATGAGGAGGAGCCATGTTTCTTCAAAAAGATCAGTGGGAGCGCTGTTGTCCTTCTCGTATTATACGTGGATGACATCCTCATTGGAAATGATATTTCCATGTTGACCACAGTTAAAATGTGGTTATCTAAAGAATTCTCTATGAAAGATCTAGGAGAAGCATCCTTTATTCTGGGAATTAAGATCTATAAAGTAGACCAAATAGGATGCTAGGACTTTCATAGAAAATGTACATAGAAGAAGTGCTAAAAAGGTTTAGCATGGAAAACTCTAAGAGAGATTTAGTACCCTTCAGACATGACATTCATCTTTCTAAAAAGATGTGCCCTAGCACACTTGAGGAAATAGAATACATGAGCAAGATCCCTTATGCTTCAGCAATAGGGAGCCTCATGTATGCCATGTTATGTACATGACCTGATATAGCCCATGTTGTGAGTGTCACGAGCAGATATATCAGTCGAATCCAGATGAAGAACATTGGACTTCTATGAAATGTATCCTTAAGTACTTAAGAAGAACTAAGGATATGTTGTTGGTCTTTAGTAATGGAGAACTCCAAGTCTAGGGACATACAAATTCAGATTTTATGTTCAATATAGAAGATCAAAAGTAGACATCTAGGAGTCTGTTTGTGTGTAATGGTGGAGCTGTCAGTTGAAAAAGTTCCAAGTAGATAGTAATAGTAGATTCCACTATGGATGCAGAATACATCGCTGTATCAGAAGCTACAAAGAAGGCATTCTGATACAAGAAGTTTGCCGCAGAGATCGGAGTGATGCCATTAGATGCTATTCCTCTATACTGCAATAATAATGGCGCCATAGCCCTTGCTAAGGAGCCAAGGTCTCACCAAAAATCCAAGCACATCGAACGGCGATACCACTTCATCCACGATTACCTCGAGAAGGATTACGTCGAGGTCAAGAGAGTCGACTCTGCAAATAATGCGGCAGAGCTGCTTACAAAGCCATTGGGCTAGCAGAAGATCAAAGCCCACCTTGAGAAGATGGGACTTAGATTTATAGCCAATGGGCTTTAGGTCAAGTGGGAGTTTGTTAGATATGTGTGCCCTAGAGGCCAGAATTGGCTAACACTTGTAATACACTTCTAGGGGTAAAATTATAATTTTGACTATAAATAATAAAATGGATTATTTTCTATCACATATGTGTATTTAGTGTCTATGATACGTCCCTTGAGTTAATGGTAATGATAATTTTTATTTTCAAGAGTTGAAAATTTAAGACAAAAATTTTCATTATTAACTCATAAAAGGCTCTTGACCGTAGGATCGTTATAAGGATGGTGATTGATCCGGAAGGTTAGTGTACAATCACTTCTTCATAGTAGATGAGTCTTGAGTCTATGGTGTGGAGACACTAGAGTGAGAGTACAGATACTTATTAGAGAATGAGGGCACTGAACGTGACCATCTCGAGCAGTCATAAGAAAGTCTACCTTCTCGTCGATGACTGACTCAAAGCTGCAGTGGTGTGTTTGGTTCTTTATCTGAGATGCATCGATAGTTCACCTTGAGGTTTAAGTTGAACTACAGACTCATCTCCTAGCCATGGAATTCTGAGGTATATGTTGCTATGCATTTATTGTAGAATTGATTGCACCAACATGGAATCTATTTCTCGGTGGATGAGGACAGTCCTATGATGATCAATGAGAACACAATCATAACCATGCCAGCAGAGAGTAAAATAATAGAAAGAGTTCTATTAAGTTTTCATACTCGGACTGATCAATGACTTAAATCATATGATAGGAATTAGGGTTTGAAGTTCACCTTAAACCCTAATCTATCGGGCTAAAATAGAAGAACTTAATCAACAGTAGCTAACAAGAGGTCCTTCTCAATTTTGAGGTTGCCATCATATATGCTAGTGTCAAACTCGATGTATATGGGAGCAATTAGAATTGATTTAGATGATCGATTCAGTTCAGTTTTTTGAATCAGAAGAATTCTGATCCACGAAGAAGTTGATGATATCGATGATGGAATCAAACATATATCCTAATCAACAAATACTAACGGGTCATAAAAAAGGGTTTGGATCTGATTCATAATTAAGACTAATTAGTTAATTTATTTGAATAAGATTAATAGTTCAGAAATCATGCTAGCACATGATTGAGCCTAACATTTCCTTTTATTACATTAAAAGTCTCGACGAGCCAAATATGTTTTCTTTACTTTAGGAATAAAATTTAAAACAACACCTCCATTTTCTATCACTTACTAACATTGTCTTTGACTTTAGTCAAACATGATCTTTGTCCTTGGACACTCCCAGTTCATGCAACCAAAGAGACTTATTGACCAGTCCCCTACCATTTGTATAAGAGGATGCACATGCCTAGGAGGCGTGCCCTTGGATAAACACTACCCCTACGGATGGACTCCAGTTGCTTCTGGATTCAAACTAGGTGACCCTTACTATAGACTTTACCATCTAAACACCATCTAAGGATGAATATGGCTCTCTTGATTGGATAGGTGATGTCATCCTACCAATCAAATTTAGATCTGATTGTATGAGCAATAGCGATTGGCCAGGATGATGCAGCACTGTATGCGCAGCAGGTCTATAAACAAACCCTATCTGCATCAACCTTAAAAAAAGTGTCCTACTCTTAAGTCATGCCCAAGTTGCGGCTTTATTTTCGATCCAAGAAAGACTGACAAAAAGAAGAGCACTACTGCAGAGATCTACTGCGATTTGAAAAAATTTAAATCCTCCAAATCAGATAGATCTAATTCGAACTGATAAAAAGGAGATCTCTAGATTCAATCCAAGGATATCGTAGACCACGCTGGCACGTTGGCTAGATCCAAAACCATCTAGGCAATCACCAGGATCATCAAAGATAATGGATTACCCAAAAACAATGTAACATTAATTTAGATTTAATTTAATTTAATTTTATTATTTATCAGATCATAAAATTAGATCTAAAGTATCAGATCTGATTTTGATCTAAGAAAATTTTTTGAAATACCTCTCGATCCAATCAGATTTAACACGAACCTGACCAAAAATCTAATTTCTCCTTCAAGTTTCTATATCCTTAAATCAAAATAAATTAAAATTTTAATATTTAGTCGTTAAAATGATTAAGTTATAAAGATAACTGAGTCATAGGCTCCCATTAAGTTGGATGATAATGGATCCATTAACTCAATAATCATTGGAGGCCTAAAGGCTTGGTGCTTATTGACTAATGAAATTATCATTCATAATATGATAACTTGAAAGTGTCTCTCTATTGGTGGTTAGGTTGACCAGCCAAAGTTTGGCTTAATCATTCGTTGGTTAGATACACCAAGTATGGTCATGTTAATGGTTGGACCTAATCGGATACTTATAGTAGAGATCAAAAACTATTGATTAGGTTTCTGAGATAAAATTAAATTATTAGAAGTTATTTGGAGAAATAATTAGTTAAAGAACCTACCCATAGATGCATTTGGGTTAACCGACCAAAGTCGAGCTTGTGCAGTCTATGTGGATTCTAGTACCTACTAGAGAATTAAAGTAATTTTTTGAATTAGAGGTAGAGGCTACCAATTCGAATAAAATAGTGAAAGAATCTTTAGACTAAAGTCCAAGTTTTTAGGCTTAAAATAATTCATATACATTAGGTCTATGCTTTCTTTTCTCATAGAATAATGCTAAACCCTAATTGCTCCTATCACTATCAAATAGTGATGACTTATGGGACCCAACTTCAATAATTTATATCGAAAGTTGAATTTGGTTCAGCAGCATGAAAGGGTTCGTGCTGGGGCTTCTAAGTTCAGTAAAAACAAAATGTCCTAGCTTATCCCAAATTAGGTAGAGTGCTTCTACTGTTAGAAGCAAGGTCATAGGAAGAAGTATTGTTCTGAATATCTTGCTTTTCTTGACCATAATAGAATAAATAAGAGAAAGGAGCAAAGAGTTGCTTATCAAGGATATTATATGATAACACCTTAAAATTTCTCTATTTAAGATTCTACTACTTGGGTATTGGATTCCGATAGTCCTATGCAATTTGTTGCAAGGACTATAGATAAGTGAAATGTTTGAAAATGATGAGAAATACCTGAACGTTTGGGATGGAAGTTTTATTCCAATCCTAAGTTTAGGAATTGTCGAGCTAATTTTCAAATATTGTCATTTAAAGTGACTATCATTATTGTCTATTGTTTATAATAAATGTGATCTTTGATAGCCTTTTGACCAAAGATGATCATCATTCATCTATAAATAGATATTATTGTAATATCTTTACAAATGATGTTATAATAATACATGGACAATAAATAAATGATATTTAATATTTACATAGCCTGTTAAGTGTAATGTATACATCGAATAAATATCCAAAGTTAGATAATGTGAAGGATATCAATATTTTATTATAGATGATCTATCTAAGTATGGATGCATCTAGCTGAATTATTTGAAATGTTAAAATAATTTAATAATAAAATAGAAAAATAAATTAAAAAAGATATTAGAACTCTTCGATCAGATCAAGGAGGTGAATACTTATCTGGTGAGTTTTTTACATATCTAAGAGAGAATGAAATTCTTCTCAGTGGACTCCTTCCAGAACATATATCGAAAAGAAAAAATTAAACTTTGTTAGACATGATTCGATCCACGATGGAGTTTATTCTCTATCTGTTTTAGGGTTAAGCTCTTAAGACTAATTATTTATTCTAAAATTTATTCTAAGTAAATCTATTGCAAAGACTCCATATGGGATATGGAACGTATTGGAAAATGTGTCCCAAAGTCAATCGTTAGCCTATTGATGGTTATGTTATCTTATAATTATAATTGATTCATTATTAAATAAAATATATTTTTGATATTTTCATCATAAAGTCTATATCTTCTAATGAACTTTATTGTTATGATAAAGTCTTTAGGACTATTTAATTTTGATAAAGAGAGAATTTATCGATTAGTTTTATACAGTTCATGACTAAATGATACGCTATTAATTAGGATGATAACGTTTATCGAGCATAGATCGTTGTATGCCATATAGATTGATTATCTTCTTAACCAAGGAGTGTGAACATACTAGTATGGCATATAAGTAAGATGGATGGGTATATTATCACTGGATGTGATCAATTTTAGAGCATTCTACTATCGAGAATTACTCTGATGGGATATAGATATAAATATCCCTTAGACCTGAGATCACCATAATGGCTTACAAGCAACTCACTATGCTTTGGTACTAGACTAACTAAATTTTTAATTCAGTAACGGATGGTTTTTAAGCACAGTTAAGTATTTATGAAGTCGGTGAGTGATCAAGATGGGATTGACCACTCCAAGATTTGGAGAAAAATGCATCACTGTATTTCAATAAAGCAAAAATCTTGGCCAGAGTAATCTATAAGATGGATTTGATATTTTGAAATACAATGTGGATGACTTAATCAAGGTTGATAGTTAAACTCTAAGATTTTCTATAAGTATTTTGGTCAAGAAGATGAATTATATGGAAACTATATTCACATGGATTCTAAGGATGTTATTTTACACATTCGGCCTATCTGACCGTCGGGTACCATTGCTAGATGGTCACTTTGATTGATATAAAAATTTATTTCTATACTATTAACTTAGGTTTAGATCTATGGGGTCACACATATAAGAGATTTCGATCTGATCGGATGGTTGATCAATGATTAAAACTTATTCTAGGGTTAAACAATCAATACGATAGATGTTTAACCTAGTGCAAGTATTGTAGGAGGATCAATTAGCAATTTGATTACTAATTGGCTTAATTTGATTAAGCCAGAGGGCTAAGATTAAGTCTACTTAAATATGATTTAGTTAGATTTGATTTGGGCTTCATTGGATCAGGTCCAATTAGTTTATTTGATGAGCCAATTGCAAGGAAGAACTAGTTCTAGTTCAATTAGGACTTGACTGAACCTAATCTCTAATTTGATTAGAAATTAAATTAAAATTAAATTAAATTTAATCTAATTTAATAAGATTATTAGTTATACTAAGATCTAATTTAATTGGGTTAAATAAATTTTAATTTAATTTGGTCTAAGGATCAAGTTGGACTAAGTTAAATTAGGAGTCCTAGTCTAAATTAGGAGTCCTAATGAGACTAGGACTCCTAAATCCTTACGCCATACAATCTCCATGCACTCTCCACGAATTTTATTTAATTTTTTTATGGAATCTCTCTTTTTTAGAGAGAGGACATGCATCCCCATGTTCCATATACTTCTTACATGGTATTTGGTTGAGGACCAAGTCAAAATAAATTAGTTATTTTGATTTCAAACTCTATTTGATAAAGTTTGTTGCAACCAGGATTCTTATCCATGTATACTGCCTAAACTCCTAATTTTTTTTCTAAAATTTTCATAAAAATAAAGGATTTTAATGCACCAAACATCAGATGGTCCATGCCTAAAAAGGAGGGGATGTCTAAGAGTTGGGCGCCCCAAGTCTTGCCTAATTTGGAGGTCTCTTGACTAGGTATTTGACCTAGACAAAGACTCCTCCATATCTCTCAATATAAAAGGGTTTTTAATCTAATATTTTTTCTAAGATTATAGATCTAAGAGAGAGGTCTTTAGGCATGGAGAGGCTGGGCATAGAGAGGTTTAGGCATGGGAATTGTAAAGGCACCAATCAAGGTGCTTTGGTGAGAGAAAAAGAGAAAAAGAAGAGGATCTTCTTCTAGGGTTTTTCTTCCATCTATTCCTCCATTCTTTTTTCAGATTTTGAGAGGTGTCTCTAGTACAAAATCATCTTCCTCATCTTCTAAAAATTGGAGGATCTAAGTTTCAAAGAAAGAAAGATCCAGATCAACCATCGAAGAAGAATCAGCATAGTTCTAGCAAACTGTACTGATTTCTGGGCATCAGACTTTTGATCAATAATTATGGGCTCATGTGGACAACTTGTAGAGGTTGGACATGTGTGTAGCTTAAAACGACAACCTCAAGCTCTGATTACCAAGTTAGAGAACTCAATTTGGAAAGGTAAGGATGATACGATCATCTTTCTCCTATCTAGATTTGATCTAACGTATAACAGTTTTTACGTTGATATGATCAACATGATTTATTCTCATATTTTAATTTTTAATTTAATATCATGCTTTGATAATATAATAAAATTTTAGATTTAGAATTTTTTATATTTAATTATGAATTAATATGATTAATTCATGTTTTTGCTATACAAATTTAAAAAAGTTTTAAAATCTAATCCTAAAATCCTAAACTAGTTCCTACAATTGGTACCAGAGTCATGTTATTTTTATATGATTCTATGCATGTTTAGATTGATAATTTAGATTTAATCTAAATTATAATCTGATGTTTAAATCTAAAATTAAAAATTATTTTAGATTGCACAGACTGCTATAAGATTATCCTACTGTAAGGTTTATCCCTTACAGTGGAAAAGTTATCCTAGTACATGCAAATCTAAAATCATGATCATAAAATTTTAGATTAGATCTAAAAAATTTTATGATCTGATTAAAAATATTTTAATCTAATTAAAAATATTTTAATCTAATTTTTTATCAGCATAAATGTATTAGATTCGATCTAAATTGATTTATGATTGATTGAATTGAAACTATTTCATTTACATGAGCATGTTTAGATTAGATCTAAAAGTAATCTCATGATTTATTTAATTACATATTGATTATAAATCAAATATGTGACTGGTTGGTAGAATCATGTTGTAAAAATATTTTATAAATATGAAAATTATTTTCAAAATATCGAACCCCAACCCTCAGTCCAAAATTTAATTAAGAATTAAGTATGATGAATTAGGCTCTGAAATTATGAATTAAAAATCCTAAGTCATTGATCATAATATTGGGTTATTAGGTTAGATGAATTAGATCTATTAATTGGGTTAGAACTAAGATTAGTTAAAGATTGGACTAAATTAGACTAATTGGTCAAATTTAATCAAATGTTGAATTGGATTAGGTCAAGGACTCTTTAGACTCTATTACAATAGTTGTAGTTGGTCAATTCCATGCCTTTAACAAGGATCAAATGGACTTGATTCATGGCTACGCGGTCAAACTCAAAATTGCTAGGTTGATCCAATTAAAACTAATGAATTGGATGGTGTCTTAGGTAAGTTTAGCAGTCCAGACCAGTGGATTTTAATTGGGAACTACTCGCACTGATTTCGATCTTTGATGAGTTAATGGCATATCCCTTCTACTGATCTCACTTACTTGGCTATCCTGGTGAATTAGATTTTGATTAGATCACTTAATGATTTGGGCTCATCCATGTCAATTAGGTAAATCAATATGATTGATTTAGGTGCTCCTAATGCTAGCTTTAATTAGGACTTTTATAATCTAACTTGGTGAAGTCACTGGAGGATCGAAATTAGCTAGTTCTCTTCTCTCTTTCTTAAAATCAATTAATTAAATCCTCTAAAATTATTAGATTCTTTAAAATAAAATAGTTATGGTGATAACTAGATCATAGCCTCTCATTAAGTGGATGATAATGGGTCTATTAGTTGAATAATTATTAGAGGTCTAAAGGCTGGTGCTTATCGGCTAATAGAATTATCATTCATAATATGATTTCTTAGCCGCATCTTTCTAAATGGTGGTTAGGTTGACCAACCAAAGTTGGGCTTAATCATTCATAGGTTAGATGGACTGAGTATGGTCGTGTTAATGGTTGGACCTAATCGGACATTTTCAGTGGAGGCCAAAGCCTACTGATTAGGGACTGGGATAAAATTAAATTACTAAAAATTATTTAAAAAAATAATTGGTTATGAACCTACCCTTAGATGTACATGGGTTGATCAACTAAAGTTGGGCTTGTGTGCAGTCTATGTGGATTTTAGTACCCACTAAAGAATTAGGATAGTTTCTTGAATTGGAGGTAGAGGCTACCAATTTGAATAAAATAGTGAGAGAACCTTTTGATTAAAGTCCAAATCTTTAGGTTTAATGAATAAATTACTAATTAGATTTTGATTTTTCTTGGTGCAGACATGGTCACTTTTCTTTCGCTCTGATCATTGTTAGACAATGATAAGCTAGTGAAACCAACTTCGGTAACTGGTACCGTAAGTTAAAGATTGTCCTAGAATATGAACGGATCTTGTACGTGCTGATAGATCTGGCACCTAAGGAGCCAGCATCTAAAGCATGTGGAACAATTAGAGATACTTATTAGAAATGGCTCAATGATCAAACCATGGTATATTGTATCATGTTAGCAGCCATGAGTGATTGGTTTAGTCATAGATTCGAGTTTGCTCAGCTAGAAGACATGCTTCAAGTGTTGAACGAGTCTTTTGTTACACCCGATGATATTGAAAGGCAAAAGACTAGTTATGCCATCTTCAATGCCAGGATGAGGGATGGAGCTTCTATCATTGATCATGTACTATACATGATCAAGTTGATGGAGCATTTGAGCAAGCTCGGTTTTCTCTTGCACAAGTAGCTAAGGAAAGATGTGATTTTAAACTCATTGCCTAAATCTTATCTTCCATTCCTTACTCATTATAGAATGACAAAGCCTGAAGTAAACTACCATGGATTACTGGGATTACTTCAGAACTTTGAGAAGGATCATCAACTCCATAAGGATTCGATGAACTTAGTGGGAGGGTCTTCTTAGTTCTTGACCCTTTAAGAAAGAAAGAAGAACAAGAAGAAGAAGAGTAAGAAGGTGCATGTTCAGGTTGGGACATCTATGCAGGGCCAGACTAAGAAAGTAAAGCCCAATAAGAGTCAAGCTGAGTGCTTCTTCTGCAAGAAGCGAGAGCACTGGAGGAAAAATTGTTCTCAATATATTATCTCCTTAGGCCCAAACAGGCCGAGAAAGAAGCAAGTTATTATTGGGCAAGGTATTTATATGATAACTTCTTACAACTTCTCCAATTGTGATATTACTGACTGGGTATTGGATACCGATAGTCCTTACCAAATTTGTAATTCATTGCAGGAGTTGCAGGTCGGTAGGAGATTCGAGCAAGGCAAGAGGTTCCTAAACGTTGGAGATGGAAGATTAGTTCTAATTTTAGCATTAGAAATCTTGAAACTTGTATTTGGATCTCACATCATTGTTCTTAGTGATTGTCCCTTTTATCTTAGTTTCATTTTGAATGTCATTTCTTATGGCCAAAGATAATTATGAATTTTCAATAAAGAAAGAGTTTTGTAATATCATTATGAATGGTGTTACTATATTCTCTGGATATTTGAATAATGGTGTATATATGTTAGGATTGATCCATAATTATGGAACATGGATCACCCACCCAAGATCACTTGTAGGAGATATGGCACCACCTATTGCTACGGAAAGATAGAAGAAGACAAATGAACACAACCATATATGTGGTTCGGCCCAAGTGCCTACATCCATAGGACATGCAATGCTGCACAACCAAAAAAGAACAATAGAGGAGATACAATCTCAACTCACCAATCCTCTCTCAGAATTCAAAAGTACTCACCCATACAATGCTCTCAAAGTAATCCCAAGAAGACCCCCCTCATAGATCTACCAATCCAGGGCTCTCAACATTCCTGGATACTCTATGATCCTCTCAGTCTCTACATCAAGCCCCAGCCTCTATCCCTAGGCAACCCTACCATTCTAGAACACTTCCAACCTTTTTGATGCTGCTGGCGCTCCCTGAGACCCCTGGCTCTTTTTGAGACCTGGTGCTTGATCTTTCTGAGAAGTGTTAGATGTGTGCCCTAGAAACCGGATTGGCTGTCACTTGTAATACACTTCTAAGGGCAATTTTATAATTTTGACTATAAATTAATAAATGAGTTATTTTCTATCATAATGTGTATTTAAAAGTGTCTATGATATATCCTTTGAGTTAATGTAATGACAATTCATATTTTTAAAAGTTAAAAATTTAAGACATGAATTTTCATAATTAACTTATAAACTGCTTCCGATCGTAGGATCATCATAAGGATGGTGATTGATTTGGAAGGTTGGTGTATGATTACTTTCTTAGGATAGACGTGTCTTGAGTCTATGGTGTGGAGACACCAGAGTGAGAGTATAGATTCTCATTAGAGAATGAGGGCACTAAGCATGACCATCTCGAGTAGTCATAAGAAAATCTACCTTCTCATCGATGATTGACTCGATGCTGCAGTGGTGTGTTTGATTCTTTGACCTAAGATGTATTGATAGTTTATCTTGAGCATGTTATAGTTTGACTATATCATAACTCAGTCTTCTAGCTATTCAGAATCCTGAGGTGTATGTTGGCTATAGCATGTTCATTATAGGAATTGGATTATACCAATAGAGGATCGATCTACCTCGGTAGATGAGGAGTTTTGTCCTATGATAATCATGAGATTGAGTTCATAAGTCCATGGCCATGGCAAAGTGAAGATGATAGAAAGAGTTTCTATTAGAGTTTCACATTGGAGAATCGAATGATTAATTCATATGACAGACATTGGGTTTGATAAGTTCACCTTAACCCTAATCCTATCGGAGCTCAAGATAGAAGAACCCAATCATATAGGTAACTATACTGAGAGATTCACTTTCAGTTCTGATAGATTGCCACCATATACTGCTAGGTATCATTGGTGGATTTTGAAAGTAGTTAGGATGATTTTGATGATTAATCATTCTAATTGTATGAATCAGAAAAGTTCTGATCCATCGAAAGATGTTTCGATGATGTCAATGATGAAGATTGTGACATATCTCATTACCTTATAGAATTGAACCTAACTAGGTCATACAAATAAGGGTTTGGGTTTGGATGTCATCAATTGAGCTAAGCCAGTTTGATTAATTTGGATTAGATCCAATCAGGTTCAAGATAATCGTGCTAGCACATGATTGAGCCTGACTTTCTCCTTCTAAAATCTTTCTGATTTATCTTAACCGAGTCAAATTTGATTTGATTCATTCCTATATTTTGAATGAATTTATTTGTCATCTGACTAAAACAAGTTCAGATTAGATTAATTATAGAAATTAAATCCATTCATAGTCAAATTGGACTAGAGTCAAAAAGTTGACATATTTTAGAGAATTGAGGGTCACCTGATCAGATGCTTCTAGAAAATATTTTAAAAGTTATTTTGATCTAATTTTTGGATATGTGATAGATCATGAGCTATGTAATGGGTGTACCAAATTTTGTAATTTTTGGAGGTATCTAGGCTAAGTTATGATAGAGTTTGATTTGGATTAAACTCTTAAGGGAAGAGTCTTAGGTACAGTGGACTCTTCCTTATCTACTCATGCCAACACATTTTTGAATTATTTTTGGCAAAAAATTAGATGAGATTTGGTGGTTTTTCATGGAGAATAAGCACTAGAGTCTTAATGATAAAATAAATGAGTTATTTTGATCAAAAGGGACTCTAAGTAGGTGTTGGACATAAAAGCCTTTCTCATGTCAAAGTGCATTCAATGCAAGAAAGAATTTTCCATGCCCAAAGTCTGCCATCCCTGATATTCCACACCCTCTCTATCCTCTCTCTTCTTCTCTTTTACAAGTCTAAAAAGTTAGGCACAAATTTGAGAAGAAGGTCCAAGGTTTTTGGCACAATATTCCGGATCTATGTGACTGTGTTCGTGTGATGAACGGGCTACCTTCAGAAATAGTTTTGAAGGTTCTTCGGATTAGATCCAAATCTAATTTTTGGAAGAAAGGTTCATGAGGAGAAGACATTCAGATCCTATCTGAGTGGATATCCATAGAGTTTAGGCACATGCATGAATCCTTCTAGAATCTTAGGAATCAACAGGATCATTGCAGGATAATTGGATTACCCAATCAGGTAGTTTAAATTAAATTTGATTTAATTTTAATTTTTAATTTTTAATATCAGATCACTATGATTAGATCTGAGAACTCTTAGATTTGTTCAAATAATTTAGGAATTTTAAAAAAAACCCCTCAGATCTGATCAGATCTGCACGATCCTACGGCGAAAAATATTGTTTTTCCTTCAAGAAGCCCCTGACACGCTATGTTGAGATACTCTCCTCGGCTGCTACACTGCCGAGCCTCTCTCAGCCCTTCATGCCTCCAAGGAGGTGCTATTGCAGCACTCTAACACTTTCTGCCTTGTCTCTAAACCGTCTAGGAGATTTTCTCGAGACTCCCTGGCTCTTCTTGAGACCTACTTCTGGTCTCCTTGAGATGCCTCCTGACACTCTCCACTGAGATACCTCCCTAGACTGCTATACCATCGAGCCTCTCTCAGCCACATGTTTTCAGGAAAGTACTACTATAGCATTTCAGTGCTTCCTACCTCATCTCGACAGTACCTCCTCATAGGTATCCGGATCTTCTCTTGCTGTAGATAAACCATTATCCATCTGAACCATAACTCTCCCTAGTGCTCCTATAGAAGAAACCTGATGCAAGATCAGCCATCCAACTCTGACCTACTGGATCTCCATGGATCATCCATCTCTATCACCTTCAAGGCTTCGCAAATTCATGCTCTGATCAAATCGCTGAATGCATCGTCGACTACTTCTCATAGTCTTCCTACAATTGAAGGACATATAGTCGCTTCTTCAGCTTTCCTTCGACCATTATCCCTTAGAAAATCTCTCTTCATCCACCACATAGCCCCACACTGCCCATCTTCTTAGAGAACCCTATCACACATCAAATATCCCGATCTCTCCAATCAAGATCGATCAGAAAATCATGCATCCAAACCTTTCATACCGGACAAAATCCTTTCTATAAATCTTCTCAACCTCCACCTTCAACTCGCTACTCCTGGTTGGCCAAACCACAACAATAACAAAGATAGATCTAAGACATACCATGAAATTCTTGTATAGATTTTTGATTTCTTCCTATATGTTTTTCCATCGCTTCCACGCACCATCAGGCTTTGATACCACTGTATCAATCTAGAATGCCTTCGAAGGGCCTGCCTATAGTCTCATGCACAATGCCTTTTTCAAAAGAGTTCTGTTAATCCTTTCAACCACCCCATTTTGTTGAGAAGTTTTTTTATTGAGAAGTGCCTTTTGATACCACACTCCTCACAAAAGCCTTGGAACTCTTTGCTGGTGTATTCTCCATTGTTGTCTGATCGTGGATACTTCAAGTTCTGACTTGTCTCCTTCTCCACCTTAGCTTTTTACACCTTAAACCTAGTGAAGACTTCTAATTTTTTTTTCATGAAGTAGACCCATACCTTTCTTAAGAAATCATTTATAAAGGTCAAGAAGTATCTCACTCCATTTCTGGCCAAAAATGGAGCCGACCCCCACACATCAGTGTGAACTAGTTCTAGTGGGGTTGCACTATGGGTTGAACTGACAATAAACTATACTCTTCTCTATTTACCCATCTGGCATGGCTCATATTTATGAGAGTTTGCACCATCCTATCAAACATCCTCATCTAGATGCTTTCAATACCAGTGACTCTACATGGGTGATCATCTCCAAGTGTCACACTCCCTTCATCAATTTGGTGTGTGAGAACCAAGACCGGTTTGAGATTTAGTGATGCAAACAAGCTAAATCTAGGATTCATACATCTATGTATCTTCTATGATCATCTGATACAACTTTTCTACTCTTGCATGCTATAAGCATGTCATCCACATACAAGAGTAGAAACATCCTAGATTCATCCTCCAAATATTTAACATACACACAAGAGTCATACTCGCACCTGAAAAGTCCAATGCTCCTCACATATGAGTCAAATTGCTTGTACCATTGCCTTAGCGATTGCTTCAGCCTGTATAATAATTTCTGTAGCAAAGAGACCTTTCCTTCTGCTCTTGGCTCTTGAAACCCTAGTGGCTACCCCATATAAATGCTCTCCTCCAAATGCCCATGGAGGAATGCCATCTTAACATCCATCTGCTCCAGCTAATCCAAATGCCCATGGAGGAATGCCCTAAAATTCCTACTATTTCAGGATGGTGCAAGCCAAGATCTTCAGTGGTGGAGGCGGTTATCCCAAAAGCCTCAAGGGTGTACATCAGTTAAAGAGAACTAGCGGAGGTGATGTTTACATAATGTATTGTCAGGGTGCGCAGCAATAGCAGGATCATACAGGAGGGCATTGCTAGGAGTTTGCCAAGGCTTGGGACACCAAGGTAGAGATTGTTAGGATTTATGGTGCTCCCAAGCCTTGGAAGGCCATAGGAAGAGTCAAAGTGTTGGCTTCGAAAGTCTAGGATGGGTGTGAGTCCTAAGACTAGGACAGGAGTTATCCTAGGTGAAGGCAGCGTGTAGTCCTACATAAGGCTCGAGGTTCAGGTGTGAGGATCTTGAGGAGCTTAGTAGGCATTTTAGAGATCTGGAATGTAAGATGGAGTAAAGGACCAAAGCCAAGGAGAAGAATCAACCAAGACAAGGGGCTGACACGCAGGTAAGCTAGCTCGAATGCGCAGTTGAGCCAGCTCGGGGCGCAGTTGAGCCGGCTCGGAGCACAGTCGAGCCAACTATTTCAGACAGACAGAAGATGATGTTCAAATGTTACATAGTCGAGTTAGCTCAGCTTTTGAGTGAGCTGGCTCGACGGGTGGTGTATAGAACATATGGGATTTTTTGTTTGGTTTTGAATTAGGTTTAATCCAAGGGTCTTAAGGCCTGGTCCAATAAGATCTTAAGGGAGCTAACTCATGTATGGATCGAATTCAAATCTAGGGGATGAGAGCATGTGAGACATATGTATATGGGCTTGGTGAGTGCTTTTATATATTGGGCAAGCCAAGAAAGTTTTTTAGTCGGGCCTAAGAGCTATGTATAAATACATAGGATGTATTAGGATTTTCATTGATGCAAGCAATATAGATCTTTTCTTCTTCAATCTCTCTTCTTTCTTCTCTCTACAGTTGCCGTCCTAAGGGGGATGCCTCCCTCAAGCCCAAGGAGGGAGGTTCTCCATCACAGATCTAGATTGGTAGATTGGTGATTTGCTGCCCTTAAAGAATGTCAAAGGTCTCCTCAAGTCTATGCTAAAGATCAGGGGCTTTCGCAACATAGTATCAGAGCTAGGTGATGCCATGGTGATGCACCAACAATATATATTATCATAATCTATTAATGTAGTCTATTCCACTTGCAAGCATCCTAGATTAGATAGTGTGTCTGATATGTACTTATGGCACTATAGGCTAGGTCACATAAATAAGAATAGGATAAATAGATTGACTCAAGAGAAAATCCTCGAAGTCAGTGATTGTGAATCACTTCCAACCTGTGAGTCTTATCTTCTTGAAAAAATGACTAAGTCATCTTTTACTAAAAAAGATGAGAGAGCCGCTGAGCTCTTAGATTTAGTACATACTGATGTATGTAGACCTATGAGCACTAGTGCCAGAGGTGGATATCTCTACTTCATTACTTTCATAGATGATCTATCTAGGTATGGATATATCTATCTGATGAAACATAAATTAGAATCATTTGAAATGTTCCAATAATTTAGAAGTGAAGTAGAAAAATAAATTAGGAAGAGTGTTAAAACTCTTCAATCTAACCGAGGAGGGGAATATCTTGCTGGTGAGTTTCTAACATATCAAGGAGAAAATGAGATTCTCTCCCAATGAACTCCTCCAGGAACACCATAGCATAATGGTATATCTGAAAGAAGGAATTAGACTTTGTTAGACATGGTTTGATCCATGAAGGATTTTGCCAGCTTACCGATATTCTTCTAGGGATATGCACTCGAATCAGCTTGCTATCATTTAAATAGGGTTCAAAGTAAGTATGTGATTAAAACTCCATATAAGATATGGATAGGATGTAAGCCAGCACCTTCATACCTCAGGGTCTGTAGGTGCCCGACTTATGTGAAACGATTAATCATAGATAAACTTGGACTAGGTCTAACAAGTGCACATTCACAGGATAACCCAAAGAATCAAAAGAATATATTTTCTACTATGCTGATGAACAAAAAGTATTCGTCAGCTTTAAGACAATCTTTTTGGAAAAAGAGTTCCTTGGTAAAAAAATTATTGTCTCTAAGGTCGAACTTGATGAAGTTCAGTAGGTAGAAACATCGACACCTGTAGCTGAACTAGAATCAAATTTGATTAGATCAAATTTGAAGCCTAATGTACCTACACTATTAAGGTGATCTAGTAGAGTACCACATAAGTTCGACAGATACTACAGTTTCTTGGTCCGAGATGGTGATCCCTTCAAACTCGATGAGAATGATGTGGATTCGATCACTTATATGGATGCAATAAGGAGGCTTGATTCCGTAAAATGGCTTGAAGCCATGAAATTCGAAATAGAGTTTATGAAGATCAACGATGTGTGGACATTAGTTGACCCACCAGAAGGGGTTAAACCCATTGGATGTAAATGGGTCTTCAAAAGAAAGAAGGGTGCAGACAAGAAGGTGGAAATCTATAAAGCCCATCTGGTTGCCAAAGGATATCGTCAACATTATGGTATTAACTATGATGAGACATTCTTTTTTATGGCAATGCTCAAATCCATTCAGATAATGCTTGATATGGCTGCCCATCTGGACTATGAGATCTGGTAGATGGATGTAAAAATAGCTTTCCTGAATGGAGAGCTGACGAAGAAGTGTATATGATACAACTTGAGGGGTTCACATCTATAGATGAGTCTAAGGTGTGCAAGCTTCAGAAATTCATTTATGGATTGAAGCAAGCATCTTGGAGTTGGGACATGCATTTTGATAAGATAATCAAAATATATGGCTTCATTAAGAATAGAGAAGAGCCCTGCATTTACAAATGGGTGAATGGTCCAGCAGTGGTATTTCTTGTCGTGTACGTGGATGACATTCTCTTAATCGAAAATGACATTCTCGTACTACAAGGAATAAAGATTTGGTTGTCATCTCAGTTCTCCATGAAAGACTTGGGTGAAGCATCCTACATCCTAGGGATAAAGATCTATAGGGATAGATCTAAGAGAATGCTTGGATTATCCCAGTCCACATATATAGAAACTATGTTGAAGAGGTTTAGTATGGAGAATTCCAAGAAAGGTTATCTTCTGATAGGCTGTGGAATTTCTTTCTCTAAGAAGGATTGTCCGACAACTTCTAAAGAAAGAGAGTGTATGAGTAGAGTCCCATTTTCTTCGATAGTGGGATCTATCATGTATGCCATGATATGTACGAGACTAGATGTGGCATATTCACTAGGAGTAGTGAGTAGATACCAATCTAATCTAGGAGAAAACTACTAGAAAATGGTTAAAGTCATCCTTAAGTATTTAAGAAATACTAAGAATCAATGGTTAGTTTATAGCGAGTCAGATCTAAAACTTGAGGGGTTTACAGACTTCAACTTTCAATATGACCATAATGATAATAGAAGCATGTCGGGTTATGTCTTTATCCTAAATGGAGGAGCCGTCTACTGAAAGAGTTTCAAGTAGCATACTGTGGCAAACTTTGTTTGTGAAGTAGAGTATATCATAGAATCAGATGCCGCAAATGAAGCTATGGCTGAGAAAATTCATCATGGAGCTGGGAGTAGCACCATCTCTTAATGGACCGATCCTGCTTCACTACGATAACACTGGTGCCATTGCTTAGGCGAAAGAATCAAAAGCACACCAACGAATGAAGCACATACTGCACCATTACCACCTGGTTCAGAAGATTGTGGATCGAGGTAACATCGATTTTCAAAAGATCGATAGAAAGGAGAACCTAACTAACCCCTTCATTAAAGCCCTAGCGATAAAGAAGTTCATGACCATAAGTCAAAGATGGGTATTAGATACTATGCTGAGTGGCTTTAGGATAAGTAAAAGTTGTTGAAAAATGTATCCCAAAGTCAATCATCAGCCTATTGACGGTTATGCTACCTTATAATTATAATTAATTCATTATTAAATAAAATATATTTTTAGCATTTTCATCATAAAGTCTACATCTTCTAATGAACTTCATTATTGTGATGAAGTTCTTAAGACTATTTAGTTTCGATAAAGAGAGAATTTATCGATTAGTTCTTAAATAGTTCACGACTAAATGATACACTATTAATTAGAACGACAGCATTTATCGAGCATAGATCATTGTATGCCATATAGATTGGTTGTCCTCTTAATCAAGGAATGTAGAGATACTAGTATGGCATACAAGTGAGATGTATGGGTACATCATCACTAGATGTGACCAATTTTAGAGTATTCTACGATCAAAAATTGCTCTAATGGGATATAGATATAAATGTTCCTTAGACCTGAGATCACCATAGTGGCTTGCAAGCAACTCACTATACTTTGGTATCGGACTAACTAAATTTTTAATTCAATAATGAAAGATTTCTAGATATAGTCAAGTACTTGCAAAGTTGGTGAGTGATCAAGATGGGATTGACCACTCCAAGAGTTGGAGAAGAATGCATCATTGTATTTCAATATAGCAAAAACTTTGGCCAGGGTAATCCATAAGATGGATTTGATATTTTACAATACAATATGGATGACCTAATCAAGATTGACAATTAAACTCTGAGGTTTCCTACAAGCATTTTGGTCAAGGGGATGAATTATATAGAAACTATATCCATATGGGTTCTAAGGATGTTGTTCTACACATTCGACCTATCTAACCATTGAGTACCATAGCCAGATAGTCACTTCGATTGGTATAGAAATTTATTTCTATACTACTGGCTTAGGTTTGAACCTATGTGGTCACATACATAAGAGGTCTTGATTTGATCGGATGGTTGATCAAAGATTAAAAATCGTTCTAGGATTAAACAATCAATACGATAGATATTTAACCTAGTACAACTATTATAGGAGGATCGATTAAAAATTTGATTGCTAATTAGCTTAATTTGATTAAACTAAAGGACTAAGATTAAGTCTAATTAAATATAATTTAATTAGATTTAATTTGAACTTGATTGGATCAAATTCAATTAGTTTATTGGATGAGCCAATTGTAAAGAAGAACTAGTCCTAGTTTAATTAGGACTTGACTGAACCTAATCTCTAATTGATTAGAAATTAAATCAGAATTAAAATTGATTTAATTGATTTAATAAGGTTATTAGTTGGACTAAGATTTAATTTAATTAGATTAAATAAATTTTAATTTCATTTGGTCCAAGGATCAAGTTGGATCAAGTCAAATTAGGAGTCCTAGTGAGACTAGGACTCCCAAATCCTTGCGCCATTCAATCTCTATGCACTATCCATGAAATTTTATTTAATTTTTTCATGGAATCTCTCTTTTTTAGAGAGAGAACATGCATCCCCATGTTTCATATACTTCTTACATGGTATTTGGTTGAGGACTAAGTCAAAATAAATTAGTTATTTTGATTTCAAACTTTATTTGATAAAGTTTGTTGCAACCAGAATTCTTATCTATGTATGATGCCTATGAAGGAAAATCGCGTAGGATTTAAGCATGCATTTTTGAAACTTTTTCAAATAAAATAGCAATAAAAGTAAATATAATCAAATATTAATCTAGTGCATGCATTGATCTAATCAATTTAAACCCTACTCAGGATCTAGACATGCTAATATGTAATTTAAAATTTAAATATGATTGATCAGCAAATCGAATCTCCTGATTGATATGAGTTCAGAACTCGATACCTTTTTACGGATAGCTGATCACCATAATTTAAATCTATTGAATAATTCTTTGATGTCACACCACAGTCGCACACATGTTCGACCGCTATGGTTGGTCCACATGGAGCTCCTGGTCCTGATCAACCCCACTGGAGTGCTAGCTCCTCTCTAGGGCCTTCAATGGCTGATCATGATCAATCTAATTAATTATCTTTATTTTGATCTCCTAGATACTCTAAAAAATCAAAATATATGATTTAGAGGATGATAATGTGGTGTTTCAAATTTGGTGGTGATCTGATGCTTATAGCACTCGATCTCTTAACCCAAACCCAAGATCCCAAGTCTTGGGTTTCACTTGGCCCTAAAACCCTAATGCACTGAAAACCCTCTCACGCCCTCTCTGTGTGGAGTTTTTTATGAAATAAGTTTTATGGAAAGATAACTTTTGAATCTATAAACTCTATTTAGATCATATCTAAAAATTGAGTATCTTTAGAAATAAAAATCAGAAGACAATAGAGGCATGAAGAGAAAATAAAGTACTATAGGACTTTGCTCACCTTCATTCTAGGATTTTTTTTTGCTCAAAACCAATTCTCAATTGCTTCTAAATTTTTACCATGAAAAGATAACCCCTTGGGCTTCACCCATAAAAATTCTCATAATTTATTACATGAAAAATAAGTGGAAATTCCATGTGGGGTGGATAGGTTAAGATTGGTTGAACTAGTTTCAACCAACATCTAGTATTTGAATTTAAATGGGGACTTATCCTTTTCCAACACCTCATCCAAGAGGGTGATAGGTAGAAGGACTCTCCTTCTTGCCCTCAATTTAAAATTTTCCAAAAAAAAACTGTGACAAAAGATAGGTAGGCATGGAGAATAGATAAGGACGAGATTAGGTTATTCAAATTTCAAACCAACCAAGTTGAATTCAAAATTCAACTTAGTTTGAACTGGTCCAACCCTTGGACCAGATCAAAGGAAGAAGAGAGGAAGGATGCATATTCATTTCTGTGTGAGAAATCTCATGCAAAAATTAGAGAAGGGCGTGGGTCAATGTAGAAAAATCAAATATGGTGGGTGCTAGAGAGAATTTAAATTCAAATCTCATTTGACTTGGTCCTAATTGGTTTCAACTAAACCAATTAATTTAAACCAATTAGACAAGGTTTAACCCAACCATATTGGCTTAATTTAAACTAATAAAATTTTAATCATATTAGAAATTAATTAGGTCTAGGTCCTGATCAAATCAGGATCGAATATTTCTAAGCGATTAGGTCATCCCATGACCTAATTGGGTCAAACCCAATCGAATCAAATTCAATTAAACTTGATCAAATCCTCATCGCTCAATTAAATTAAGCTAATCAATAATCGAATTGCTAGTTAATCTTCTAAAAATATTAGAGTTCCAATTGGATGGGTTACCGAGCATCAGAGTCCCATCAATATGAAACTCCTAAAGAGTTCTAATCCAATGGGACTCCTGAACCCAATGTCCTAAATGAATAGATCTCGAGATCATAGAATTTCAGACTAGTGAAACTCTTGATCAGAGAGTCCCAGATAAGTAGGATTCAGAGTTTCAGTCCACTAGAACTCTTGGTCACAGAGTTCCAGTCCAGTTGGACTTTCGACCATAGAGTCTCAGGTCATCAAGACTCTCGTTCAGAGAGTCTTGAACATGAAGGACTCTTGGTCATAGAATCTCAGTCCAGTGCGACTCTTGGTCATAGAGTTTCAGTCCAGTGAAACTCTTGATCATAGAGTTTTAGATCATCGAGACTTAATATCAGCCATCAGATTAGATAGAAACTTCTATTGTGTGTGATCCCATAGGTTTGAATTCTAAGCCAATAGCATAGAAACTAATTTTCTGTACCAATCAATGTGACCATCTAGCAATGGTATCTGATATTCGGATAGATCGAATAATTGCAATGGAATATCGATGAACCTGTGGTATATGATTACCGTATAATTCATCCCCTTGACCTCGATGCTCAAAGGACGATCTAGGATTTACTATGAACCCTAAAATTCATCCACATTGTATTTCAAAGTTTAGCATCCATCATATGGACTACACCAATCGAGGATTTGCTAAATTAAAATACAGCGATGCACTTGCTCCAACACTTGGAGGGGTCAATCCCATCTTGACTCATACACCGACAAGCCAAGTACTTGACTACACCTAGTAGCTTTCCATCATTGAATTAAAAATTCAGATAGTCCGATACCTACATATAGTGAGTTGCTTGTAGGTCACCGTGGTGATCTCAGATCTAAGAGATACTTATATCCATATCCTTTGCGAGCAAATCTTGATAGTAGAGAGCTTTGCAGTTGGATCACATTCAGTGAAATGTATCCCTACACTTCATCTGTATGCCATAACAGTATCTCCATACTTCTTGGTTAAGAGGATAACCAACACTTATGGCACACAACGACCTACACTCGATACGTTGTTGTCCGAGATAACAATGAATCATTTGATCACAAATATGTTTTGTGGACTAAATGACAAATCCTTCTTTATCGGGTCTAAATAGTCCAAAAGACTTCATCACAGAAGAGTTCATT
The DNA here is from genome assembly GCA_006176705.1 of Cocos nucifera. Classification (NCBI taxonomy): domain Eukaryota; kingdom Viridiplantae; phylum Streptophyta; class Magnoliopsida; order Arecales; family Arecaceae; genus Cocos; species Cocos nucifera. The sequence goes on from QRFJ01000592.1 coordinate 190,869, forward strand.
ACAGAAAGATGTATAAAATGATGAAAAGGCCAAAATAATAATTTTATTTATTAATAATTTAAGTATAATTACTTTTAGCTCAACCATTTACAACTGAGATGATTGGCTTTAAGATATAATTTTTAACAACTCTCACTTAGACTAAAGCCACTCAGAACAGTATCGAATACCCATCTTCCATTTGTGATTATCGAACTCTTTGATTTCTAGAGCATTAGTAAAGGGGTTGGCCACGTTCTCCTTTTCGTCGATCTTCTAAAGCTTGACATCATCTCGCTCCATGATTTCTCATACAAGGTATGATAGAAATGCGATGTTGTCGTTAAGACACCATGTTTATTAGTTTAATCTAACTTCTTAAAATAATTAAAAATACATAGATAGAAGTGAGTCAGATCAAATCCATAGGAAAGGTAGTATTTTTAGATTTAAAATTTTTGATATTCTTAAAAGAAAAAAAGGATTTAAAAATAAAATTTGAAGTTGAAAATTAAAAATTAAAATTATGAAGTAAAAATTAAATTATGCAGAAAAATAAACTTGGTACTAAGATCTACTAGTTAGATCTTAGCATCTACTTATAGAAAAATAAAAAGTAATAATTAAAATACATAAATTAAATTATAATAAAAATAAAGAGCATAAAATTAAAGAACATAAAAATAAATATTATATTAATTAAAATCTTAGAATTTAAATACATGGAAGAAGAAAATAAAATAAAATAGCTTGATCTCTGATCTTGGATCGGCATGGATGGAAAGATGGTGTAGAAGCCCAGCTTTTCCTCTCAGCATAAGTTGCCTCGAAGCAGCTATTAACCCAAAGCCTGGCTTCATCCTGTACCAAAGCTTCATCTTGATCGAAGATGTTGATTTGTAGAGGCCTGGGATCCTTTTTATAAAGCTAGGAGGGCTAGAGAGTTTTCTTCTGGGTAATGTGGGACTAAGGAGCTCTTTGATCATCAAAATATGGAGAAATTTAAGTAAAAATTAGATTAAAAAGAGTTTTGGATGAATTCTATTACTCTAGATGAAATTTGGCCATTGATAGAAATCCAAGGGACCAAAAATCATCAAAATCGAATGTGTATCAGTCCAAATCAGGTCAGATTAAATTTTGGCCATTTGATCACGCTAATCAAGAAAAAATCTAGCTGTCGGATCGAGTTCTGGATGTTTCAATCAAGTCGGAAGCTTTCTGGACCATTGGATCTTCATCGGCTAGTTTTTTGGCCATCGGATCGTGCCAGATCGCTGATGGAATTCGAATCAAATTCGAAAATAACTACCACCATCCGATCTTGACCGCAATCAATTGGATCCATCCGATCGCGTCTTTACTATTGCCATGGATCGCATGGATCGACTGCACCATACACCACAACCAATCAGCACTCGCTGTTTTGATGCAAAATTACCTTTTTATCCTATAAACCGTGATGGATTTTCTGTGAACCCTTTAAGGGTCTAGGTCCACCACGTGTCGTACCATAATTCATCGGTGTTTGTGAGCTGGTGGTCCACACTTGGATCATGGACTGGCTGATAGCTTTCGTGGCTGAGTTGGCTTTGACGGTTTAGCTTGGCTTGCAGAGCCGGTTGAGCCATTTTTCTTTTATTTATTTATTTATTTTTTTATCTTTAAAAATTCATATCTTCTCTGTTTTAGCTTCATTTTGCTTGAAACTTATTTTATTATGATCAAAAAAATGAGCTCTTTCTATTAATTATAAAATTTTATTTTTAAATTTTTATTATTTTTAATTAATTTTTTAATTAATAAAAATATAAATTTCTCAAAAATTATATATAAATTAATCATTAATTCTTAAAAATTAATATAAATTAATTGATAAATTAATATTTTTATTGATAAATTTATGGTACTTATCAAATTCTCCTACTTAAGCTTTGCTCGTCCTCGAGTAAAGAAAGAATTTAGTTTTAAATATTTTTTAACTTTAGAGTTTCAAATTTTATCTAAGTAGTTTTCAAAATGATCATTGATATTCAGTAGAGCTTAAGTGAGACATATCATTGGGGTATTAATACTTATCAATAAAAAAATTAAGTAAAGAATATTAAATTTTTCTGAACTTTTTCTAAATTATCCCATCTTTATCTCTGATTTATCTAAACTTTTATATAGGCAAGTGTATTGCTACTTCCGTCCTTCATTTAGTAATTTTTATTTTTACATTATCCACTTTTTGATGTGAATATCATTGCTTACTTAGGCAATGGGATCCGGTTACCGATGAAAAACTAATATTTTTTTTTTATTTTTTTTATTTTTTTACATTGTACCACTATTGAGTGTCTTAACCTTTTAAGCTTTCTATTTGATCCATGTAGCGAGTCTTGGGCCAATGACTCCCAAACCAGTTGGCTTTAGGGCACTAGGTATAGAATATCCCTTGGGCTTACTAGCTCGAATCAAATAGGCTACGAGTTAAGACTAGCTTTACAACGAGCTTCTTTGCCCTTTCCACCTTTTGATATGAAACTCAATGCTTGCTTAAATAAAGAGGCCCAGTTATTTAGTAAAAAGTACTTAAAAACTAATTTTTTATATAAAAACTACTTTATTTAATTTTTTTATATGAAGAAACATATAGTTATCCTACACAAGCCTATAAAATGTAGACTTTTCTTTAATGCTAGTAGAAAAAATTAGAAATGCTCCAAGAAAAAACTTTTTATGTTCTAGACTTAACTATTTATTGAATTTTCTTAATACTTATTCCTCAATATCTCACAGATTCTCTGATCTGTGCATCAATTTTCTTTTAAAAATGCTTAGTTTAATTCGATTCTTAAGCATAATCAGGTGTCTAAATACTAAATACTAACTTTTTTGAGGACTTAAAATTTTTAATATTTTTATTTTTCTCTCCTTCAAACTTAATCGACATTATCCTCAGTGGAGAAGAAAAAATAAAGGGTGTAATAAAAAACTTGAAAGAATAAATCTGACTCAGTATATTTTTAGTCCAGCACATGCTTTTAAAAATTTAAGCTCTTCCTCCAGCTTATTCAAATTATTCTAAAAAAAAATTAACTAAAAAGATAAATTAAACTAAAGAAAACTAAATATTGGGTTGCCTCCTAAAGTGCTAAGTTTACCATCTTCAGCCAGACACAATGCAGCTTACTATCCTATATCGAATACTGGATTGACAAATTTCAATGGTTTTGGATTGCTAATCTCAGAAAGATAATTTTTTATCCCTTTATTGATATAATCATTATTAATTTTAGGGACATAATTTGTGATCCCATTCTTAGATCAATGTTTATTAAGAATTTCTCTTATTTGTTCTTCTAAAATGCTAATGAATGAAGTTTTAGGAGTTAAGTTTGATTCAATGGATGCTGGAAGGGTGTCTAAAGGTTATTTTAATTTTGAAGATAAATTAATATAATCTTGCTTAAATAATTTCATTGACACTTCATTACATGCCTCTTGATTTTTATAAGAAGAACCGGCTTCTAAGATTGAAGGGAATAGGACATTAGGTTTATAAGTCTCAGGTAAATCATCTATTCTCTTTTTTCTTTTTTCTATCTCATTTAAACTGGAACTAGCATCAGTACTAATTTTTGACTCAGGTTCTTCTATGTGGTTAGTCTCAGTACTAATCTGTTTCTCTAAATTTTTATTTTGGTTAGCATCAGTACTAGCTTCTCTCATCTGGTCTTGGTACGGATCTATAAGAATTTTATAGCTTTTAAGTTTAGAAATTACTTTGGCATTCTCAGATTGGGGATTCTTAAGTGAGACATTAAATTGATAACTTGGTCCAGATGGTTGATGGATAATAGGTGGATTGTTTGAAATTGGTAGGCTCGATAGTTGATATAGTTCTCTCCCCATGTTAGACTCAACTAATTATCCTATTTGAACTTCTAGCCTGGTGATAGATTGCTGTTGAGTCAGAATCAATTATTGAAGTTGGTTAATTCTATCATCAGCTAGATTGATCTATTGAGGAGGTGGGTATGATAGTTGGTTGTTATATGATGGCTGGGTAAACTGATTAGACTGACCATTATTATAGGCACAGTTTTGGTATTGGAGCCTATTTTGATAGTTTTGGATAGGTAAAATTTGGATCTGAGCCCGAGTCTATTGGGATGTCCAAGAAAAATTAGAGTAGTTACTCCAATGCTGGTTATATGAATTTGAAAGAAGATTATTAACTGACTTAGAGTAGTCTTGAGTAGCTTGAACTTATTCTTGGATAAAATGTGAAAACTATGCAGCATGATGGATTAGGCTAGGTGATGTGAATTATGCAGGAGATTGTTGACTTAGGATTAGGAGTTGATTTAATTTCTGAGTAAGAAGATCAACTTTATCTAATTTTTAGACTATTAGGTTCAGATTAGCCATTTGATTATCAGGTTTAATGTGAATCAACCATTCAATTAAGTTCAACTAAATCAAAAAAAAGTGATTTTCTATCGTGCATGTATTAGTGTAACCCTAATGTATGGTTCAAAACTTTTAGATTTTTTTAGAATTTATATATATATATATAATTTTATTATATTATTATTTTTTAATTTTTTTAATTATTTTAATTATTATTTTTAATTTAATTTAATTTAATTATCATTTTTTATATTTTTTTAGTTAGTTTAATTTAATTTTTATTTTATTTTATTTTATTTTATTTTTAGAGAGGAAAGAAGAAAAAAGAAAGAAAAGTTCTAAAGAAGAGGTCCTAAGGAGTCCTAGAACTAAGAAGAAAGAGAAGAATTAGGTTTATGTTGGTTAGCAATCAAGTTGATCAATCAATCTTGACTAAGAGTTATCCTAGATCTAGATAGCTCCGAACTGCCAAGGTCACCTTCAAGCTCTCCAAGTGTAGAATCACCCAATCAACTGGCCAGGTAAGTGTAAGATCGGTGGGAGTCCCCCCGTTGCTTGCCTTAAACACCAAATGTGCTTGGCCAGGTAAGCTAACAGAACCAATTAGAAACCACCTTTCTTCGGACCTAGTCATCCCTAAACCACTTTTCTAGACATCAGTCAAATTGACTAACCCTAATCTAGTTCAACTCTTAGAATTTCTTGTCCTATTGAGCTTGAGTTCCTAGGACTGATGTCTAATTGATTTTAAAATTAAAGACTTAGGTCAATGCAGGATGCTGGTTGGTTGTTTGTGGGCCAAGGGTGATCAAATCTCCATCTTATCTTATTTAATTGGATTGTGCCCTTAATTTTGTTTAATATGAATATGTACAAAAAAATTTCAATCAAAGGGTTCTATGCAATTTAAACTAGATGTATGCAACTAATTGAATTATGAAAGACTTACCTTGCCTCCAGCAATTATTAGAAAAAATAAAAATAAAAATAAAACTAATATCATGCATGCTCTAAACAGTTAGGATTTCTAATCTTATCATGAGACTTTTAATTAGATTTAAATAGATATTTTTTAAATTAATTTAAAAATAAAATAAATAAATAAATAAATAAAAAGAAAAGAGGACTAAAGTTTGGATTGATCTAACCAAGATTAGACACTCTCTTCCTTTCCCCCCTTTTTTTTTCTTTTCTCTTTTTTTTATAAAATAAATAAATAAAAAGTTAGTAAGCAATATTTAAAAAATATTTATAATTAATTTATAAAAAAATCAAAGAAATAAAAAAAATAGCATCTATTCCTTTTCCGACAACGATACCAAAAACTTGATAGGAACGTGATGTTGTCATTAAGACTCATGTTTATCAGTTTAATCCGACTTCTTAAAATAATTAAAAATGCATAGATAGCAATGAGTTGGATTGAATCCATAGGGAAGGTAGTATTTTTAGATTTAAAATATTTAATTTTCTTAAAAAAAATTTAAAAATAAAATTTGAAGTTAAAAATTAAAAATTAAAATTATGAAGTGGAAATTAAATTATGCAGAAAAGTAAACTTGGTACTAAGATCTACTAGTTAGATCTTAGCATCTACTTACAGAAAAATAAAAAGTAATAATTAAAATATAAAAATTAAATTATAATAAAAATAAAGAGCATAGAATTAAAGAATATGAAAATCAATATTGTATTAATTAAAATTTTAGAATTTAAATATATGAAAGAAAAAAATAAAATAAAATAAAATAGCCTAATCTCTGATCTTGGATTGGCATGGGTGGAAAGATGGTGTAGAAGCTCAGCTTTTTCTCTCGACATCAGTTGCCTCAAAGCAGCCATTAACCCAAAACCTGGCTTCACCCTGTATCAAAGCTTCACCTTGATCGAAGACATTGATTTCTAGAGGCCTAAGATCCTTTTTATAGAGTTAGGAGGGCTGGAGAATTTTCTTCTGGGCAATGTGGGACTAAGGAGCTCTTTGATCATCAAAATATGAAGAAATCTGAAAAAAATTAGATTAAAAGGAGCTCTAGATGAATTCTATTGCTCTGGTTGGAATCTGATCATTGATAGAAATCCAACAGACAAAAAATCATCAAAATTGGATATGTATCAGCCCAGATCAGGTCGGATTAAATTTTGGCTATTTGATCGTGCTAATAAGGAGAAAATCTGGCCGTCGGATCGAGTTCTAGATGTTTTAATCAAGTTGAGAGCTTTTTGGATCATTGGATCTTCACCGGCTAGTTTTCTGGCTGTCGGATCATGCAAGATCGCTAATGGAATTTGAATCAAACCCGAAAATAAGCACCGCCGTTCGATCTTGACCGCAATCAATCGGATCCGTCCAATCGCACCTTTACTATTACCATGGACCGCATGGATCGGCTGTACCATACACCTCAACCAATCAGTGCTCGCTGCTTTGATGCAAAATTATCTTTTCACCCTATAGACTGCGATGGATTTTCTGTGAACCCTTTAAGGGTTTAGGCCCACCACATGTCGCACCACAATTCGTCGGTGTCTGCTGAGCTGGCGGTCCACACCTGGATCATGGACCGACTGATGGCTTCTATGGATGAGTCGACTTTGACGGCTTGGCTTGGCTTGCGGAGCCGGCTGAGCCATTTTTCTTTTTTTATTTAATTTTTTTTTCTTTTACCTTTAGAAATTCATATCTTCTCCGTTTTAGCTCTGTTTTGCTCAAAACTTATTTTATCGTGATAAAAAATATAAGCTCTTTTTATTAATTATAAAATTTTATTTTTAAATTTTTATTATTTTTTATTTAATTTTTTAATTAATAAAAATATGAATTTCTAAAAAATTATATATAAATTAATCATTAATTTTTAAAAATTAATATAAATTAATTGATAAATTAATACTTTTATTGGTGAATTTATGATACTTATCAAGGTGGTAGCGATGCAGAATATGTTTGGTGCGTTGATGTACCTCCAACTCCTTCTCTTGAGCTATGACTCCAGTGCTATCATAGTATAGCAGAACTGGACCATCCAAGGAGGGTGCCACTTTCAGCTCATCGATGAACTTTCACAGCCACATAGCTTCTTTTGCAATATCAGATGCCACGATATACTCTACCTCGTATACAGAATCGGCTACAATATGTTGCTTGAAACTCTTCCAGCAAACCGCTCCACCATTTAGGGTAAACATAAAATCTGACATATTTTTGCTATCATCATGATCTAACTGAAAACTAAAATCAGTATATCTCATAAGTTTTAAGTTAGTATCTCCATAGATGAGCCACTAGTCCTTCGTATTTCTTAAATACTTCAGGATTGTCTTCACAACCTTTTAGTGATTCTCATCTGGATCAGATTGGTATCTGCTCACTACCCCTTGTGAGTATGCTACGTTTGGTCTCGTATACATCATGGCGTACATAATAGAACCCATGATCGAAGCATATGATATTATATTCATATGCTCTCTCTCTTGAGGAGTTGTCAGACAATCCCTCTTCGAGAGCAAAATTCCATGGCCTATCAGGAGATAGCCCTTCTTGGAATTCTTCATGCTGAACCTCTTCAGCACGGTATTAATGTACATGGACTGGGATAATCCTAGCAACCTTTTAGATCAATCCCTATAGATCCTCATCCCTAGGATGTAAGAAGCTTCTTCCAAGTCCTTCATGCACAATTGAGACGACAGCCAAACCTTTATTCCCTATAATGCAGGGATGCCATTTTCGATTAAGAGAATATCATCAACATACAGTACAAGGAATACAACAATAGAATCATTGGCCCATTTATACACGCAGGATTCTTCTCCATTCTTAACGAAGCCATATGTTCAGATTACTTTATCAAAATGCATCTTCTAACTCCACGATTCCTGTTTCAATCCATAGATGGATCTTTGAAGCCTGCACACCTTAGACTCGTCTGTGGATATGAAATCCTCAGGCTGAATCACATACACCTCTTCATCCAGCTCTCTATTTAGAAAAGCTATTTTCATATCCATTTGCCAGATCTCATAGTCTAGGTATGCCGCTATCGCAAGCATAATCCGAATAGATTTAAGCATTGCCACTGGAAAAAATGTCTCATCATAGTCAATACCATAATGCTGACGATATCCCTTGATAATCAGATGGGCTATATAGATCTCCACCTTTCCATCTGTGCCTCATTTTCTTTTGAAAATTCACTTACACCCAATGGATTTTACCCCTTTAGGTGGATCAACTAGTATCCATGCACTATTGACCTTCATGGACTCCATTTTGGATTCCATGACTTTCAGTCACATATCAAAGTCGGACCTCTACATGGCAACCATGTAGCTGATTGAATCCTCATCATTCTTATCGAGTTCGACAGGATCATCATTCTGGATTAAGAAATTGTAGTATCTATCCGATTGATGCGGTACTCTATCGAATCTTCTTGGTTTCATTTTAATAGGCTCTTGATTTAATCTTATCAAATCTAGTTCTGTAGGTTCACTAGAATGTGTCGGTTCTTCCACCTATCGAACTTCATTAAGTTCAACATTAAAGGTAGCTATTCCTTCACTAAGGAACTTCTTTTCTAGAAAGACTGCTCTATTGCTGACGAACACCTTTTGTTCTTCAGCAAGATAGAAGTAATAATCCCTAGTTTTCTTAGGATATCCTATGAACAAGCATTTATTGGACCTAGGTCCAAGCTTTTTCGGTTGCAAATGTTTAACATAAGCCGGACATCTCCAAACCCTAAAGTGAGAGAGTGTCGGCTTACGTCCAGTCCATATCTCATATGGAGTCTTTACAACAGACTTGCTCGAAATATTATTCAAAATAAAATAGGCAATTTCTAGTGCATAATCCCAAAATAAAATTGGCAGACTTATAAACCCCATCATGGGCTGAAGCATGTCCAGCAGTGTTTGATTTCTTCTTTTAGATACACCATTATGCTATGGTATTTCAGGAGGGGTCCATTGTGAGAGAATCTCATTCTCTCCTAAATATGTCAAAAACTCATTGGAAAGATATTCACCTCCTCGATCAAACCAAAGAATTTTAATACTCTTTCCAAGTTATTTTTCTACCTCATTTCGATATCATTTGAATATTTCAAATGAATCGGATTTATTCTTCACAAGATAGACATACCCATACCTAGATAGATCATCAATAAATGTAATGAAATAGTAAAACCCACCTCTAGCACATGTGTTCATAGGTCCACATATATCAATATGTACTAGACCTAGAAGCTCAGTGGCTTGCTCACTCTTTCTAGTAAAAGGTGATTTGGTCACCTTACGAAGAAGACCAGACTCATAGGTATTCAATGATTCATAATTATCAATGTCAAGGATACGCTCCTTGACTAACCTATTAATCCTATTCTTGTTTATATGACCGAGCCTACAGTGCTAAAGATAAGCATTACTGATATTATCTAGTTTTGGTTATTTATTCGATAAATACATTACACTAATAGGCTGTGATAAAATATAAATATCATTTCTTAATTGTCCTTGCATTATTGTACATCATTCATAATGATATCGCAATAATGTTTCTTTATTGATATATTATAACCATCTTGGGCCAAAAGCTCAACAGATATTATGTTTATCATAAAAGATGGACAACAGTAACAGTCACTTAAAATGATACTATTATTTTTGAAAAATAATTCAAGAGTTCCCAATGCTAGGACTAGAACTTGACTTCCATCTGCAACATTAAAAAATCTATCACGATTCTCTAATTTTCTACCAATTTGAAGTCCATGCAATGAATTGCATATATGAATCGGACTCCCAGTATCTAATATCCAGGTAGATGTATCGTATACGAAGAAATTATAAGATGTTATAATATAACAGTCTTGACCAGCAACCACTTGCTGATTTCTCCTAATTAGCCTATTTGGGTTCAGAGGATAATTCCACTTTGGGTCTGCATTATTAGGGTCAACACTTGACTCCTTGTTCTTAGGTCTTAAACACTTGCCACTATCCAATAGTGAATGGAGCGGACTAGTTCTAGCCATTCTAATTATCTGAAAGGAGAACATGAAACCTTATTAGCACTTGAATTAATTAATCCTAAAGACTTGGACTTTAGTCTAAAGGTTCTCCCACTATTTTTAATGAATTAGTAGTCTTTACCTTCAATTTGAGGAATTACACTAACTCCTTAGCGGGTACTGAAATCTACATAGACTACATACGGGCCTGCGGAAAGCTCTGGCTAATCTGTGTGCATCTATAGGTAGGTTCACAACCAATTATTTTTTCAATTAATTTTCACTATTTAGATTTTGCCCTAGATGCCAAATCAGTAGGCTATGGCCTCCACTGAAAAGGTCTAGTTAGGTCGAACCATTAACATGATTGACTTCGATGCATCAAACCAATGATAACCAGGCCCAAGGAAAGCTCTGGCTAATTTGATCACCATTAAGAGAGTGCGACCTAATCATCATATGATAGATAGCAATTCCAATATCCAGATGAACACCAGGTGTAAGGCACCTCAAATATCCACCCAGAAGATTGGACTCATTACTATTCACCTTAATGGGAGGCTATTACTCAATTATTCCCATAACTTAGTCATTTTAAGAACCTAATAATTTAGAGGATTTAGTTAACATGTGATTTAAGGATAGAAAGGACATGGACCAAATTTCTCCTGCTGACTTCATTAAGTCAAATTCTCCCACTAACTTCATCAAGTCAATAGGTTAGGACTAGGATCAATTTAAGTCCATGGGCATTTAGTTCAGTCATATTGATTGAAATCAGTCAAACTGATTCCTAATGACATGGGTTAGTCCAAATCACCAAGTGATCTAATCAAATTCCAATCAGCCATGTTAGCCAGATAAGTGAGATCAGTAGAAGGGATATGTCATTAACTCGTCAAAGATCGAAGCAGTGTGAGTAGCTCTCAATTAAAAATCATTGATCTAAACTATCAAACTTACCTTAGACACCAATTAGTTAATTAGGTTTAATCTGATTAACTTAGCAATTTCGGGCTAGACCGCTTAGCCATGAATTAAGTCCATCTTGGTCTTGTTAAAGACATGAACTCATCCAACTACAACCATTGGAGTAGATTCTAGAGTGTCCTTGACCTAATCTAATTCAACACTTGGTTAGATTTGATCAATTACTCTAGATTAAGCTATTCTTTACTAACCTTAGGTCTAACCCAATTTATGAACCTAATTCGTCCAATCCTTTAACCCATAGTCTTATGATTTTGTCTTAGGATCTTAATTCATAATTCTAGACCCTATGAACAATACTTAATTCTTTTAATTAAGTTTTTGGAATGATGGGTCAGGATTCAGCATTTTAAAAATAGTTTTCAAATTTTGAAAAGTTTTCATTTTCTATTTTCCAAATGGATCGACTCATTTCAGAAATGGATTGGCTTATTTCTCAAACAATAACCTATTGCTAGTTTTAAATAGAAAATAAAACATAATGAAAATTAAACTATGAATGAACCTTTTAGATTTAATCTAAAACACATTCATATTTAATTTTTTAATTAAAATAATTTCAATCATTAAAATTTTTTCACTGTTCTTCTTAATGAATGAGTTCATGGTGGCACCCCTACCAATGGGAGGAGATGGCCTTTAAACCATACTTGTCCCTTATGACCGGATGGCTTGGTGGCTTATTCATTCTTGATTACTAAGTTATTTGGATTAAGCATATCAAATATACTAACATTTAATTTCTAATTATATATTAGACATGTCAAGCAACCTAGTTGCTCTAATACCATTGAAGGAAAATCACGTAGGATTTAAGTATGCATTTTCGAAACTTTCACAAATAAAATAGCAACAAAAGTAAATATAATCAAATATTAATCTACTGCATATATTGATCTAATCAATTTAAATCCTACTCAGGATCTAGACATGCTAATATGTAATTTAAAATTTAAATGTGATCGATCAGCAAATCAAATTTGCTGATTGATACAAGTTCAAAACTCGATACCTTTTCACGAATAGGTGATCACCATAAGTTGAATCCATCGAATAATGCTCTGATGTTGCACCATAGCCGTACATATGTTTGGCCTCTATGGTTGGTCCACATGGATCTTCTGGTCCCGATCAGCCCCACTGGAGTGCTAGCTCCTCTCTATGGCCTTCAATGGCTGATCATGATTGATCTAATTGATCATCCTTTTTTTGATCTCCTAGATACTCTAGAAAATCAAAACATGTGCTTCGAAGGATGATGAAGTGGTGTTTCAAATTTGATGGTAATTCAATGCTCACAGCACTCGATCTCTCCACCCAAACCCAGGATCCCAAGTCTTGGGTTTCACTCGGCCCAAAAATCCTAACACACTAAAAACCCTCTCATGCCCTCTCTGTGTGGAGTTTTTTCATGAAAAAAATTTTTATGGAAAGATAACTTTCGAATCTATAAACCTATTTAGATCATATCTAAAAATTGGATATCCTTAGATACGAAAATTAGAAGAGAATAGGGGCATGAAGAAAAAGTAAAGTACTATAGGACTCTGCTCACCTTCATTCCAAGATTTTTTCGTCCAAAACCAATGCCCAATTGCTTTCAAATTTTTACCATGAAAAGATAACCCTTGGGCTTCATGCACAAAAATTTTCATAATTTATTGCATGAAAAATAAGTAGAAAATCCTTGTGGAGTGGATAGGTTAAGATTGGTTGAACTAGTTTCAACCAACATCTAGTATTTGAATTCAAATGGGGTCTTATCCTTTTCTAATGCCTCATCCAAGATGGTGATGAGCAAAAGGACTCTCCTTCTACTCACCCTCAATCTAAAATCACCTAAAAAAAATGTGTGACAAAAGATAAGTAGGTGTGGAGAATAGATAAGGAAGAGATTAGGTTTTTCAAATTTCAAACCAACCAAGTTGAATTCAAAATTCAACTTAATTTGAACTAGTCCAACCTTTGGACCAGGTCAAAGATAGAAGAGATGAAGGGTGCACATTCATTTCTGAAAAGTCCCATCAACATGAAACTCCTGAAGTGTCCCAATCTAATGGGACTCTTGAACCCAGTATCCTAAACGAATGGATCTCAAGATCATAGAGTCCAAGACCAGTGAAACTCTTGATCAGAGAGTCCCAGATAAGTAGTACTCAGAGTCCTAGTCCACTAGGACTCTTGGTCACAGAGTCCTAATTTAGTGGAACTCTCGATCATAGAATCTCAGATCATCAGAACTCTCATTTAGAGAGTCCTAAACATGAAGGACTCTTGGTCATAGAACGTCAGTGGGATCTGCACGAGTTTGATACGAGATCAATATCACCTAGATCGTATATTTAGACCATAGTTCAATTCCTGATACAAATATTCAAGACAATGCCAATTCTTTATCGATTAACGAAACGTTCATGTAAATTGAAGGGAAATCCTGATTTCCCGGTCCAGGTTCGTCCAGATCTGATTCAGATCAAGAGATATATTTCAAAAATTTTTCTCTTGATCCCAATCAGATCTTGATATGTTTCAGATCTGATTCTTATTATTTTAATAAATAAAATAAAATAAGATAAATTAAATCAAATTTAATTTACCTGATTTGGGTAATCCTATTACCCTGTAGATGATCCTGATTGCAGCGGAAGGTTCTGGATCTTAGCCACGCAAGCGCCTGGCCTCTACCGGTATCCACTCGGGTTGGATCTGGAGATCCTCTTCTTCTCTATCACACCTCCAAAAATCAGATCTGGATCTGATCTGGAGGATCTTCAAAACTCTTTTGAAGATCTGCAGTCGTCCTTTTGCAGCAGCGCAGCCTTCTTGCTTTTGATCGCCTTTCCTTTGATCTGAATCGCACCAACCTAAGTCCAAAACTCCTTTTGGACGTGGAGAGCAAGGGGAGAAGAGACTATGGCATGGAGAAGGAGGGGAGAGGCAGCCTTGGGGCGTGGGGTTTCTCAATTGAATTCATTAGAATTAGGAGTTGGGCGCAGGGTCTTATTTATAGACTAAGCTTGTGATCCAACTCCTCTTCCTCCCAACCAATCACAACCCTTTGTGAAATCAGATCTAAATCTGATTGGTTGGGAATAGAGACCCCTGGATTCCTCCTTAGAGGGCGCCTAAGACCAGTCAAAGTTGGATTCTTAGTAGAACTCTAATTGGAATCCAAAAAGGAGGATGGAGTCCTTGTCCAACAAGGACTCCTAGGCGCCTCCTACTTGGGCTCACGCCACCCTTGGCGTGCGCCCTTCTCCTTGCCAGGTTCTGGCAGGGGGACAGGCCCCCACCAGCTCTCCAATAGGTGCATGACATGTGGTCAAAAGTCAAAGGGTCAATGGTCAACGTTTGACCAGTCAAAGGTAGACTTTTGACCAAAGTCAAAGAACAAGAAATGGCAGGTGACCAAAAATGGCAGGTAATGTCTTACAAATAAGACAACCTTATTCTGACTTGGACAACCTCCAGTCAGACCATATGAAGGCCTCTGATTGAGCACAAACTCCTTTGGCTCAGTCAGGACAACTTATTTATGATAGTAAAAGAAGAACGTTAGGTTCAATCGAGTGCTAGCACGATTTCCTTGAACCTAATTGAATCTCATTCAGATCAATTGAACTAGATCAGTTCAATTGATGATCACCAGATTCAAACCCTTGTTTGTGTGACCCAGTTAGGTTCAGTTCTGTATGGTAATGGGATATGTCATGATCTCTATCATCGACATCATCGAAACTCCTTTCGATGGATCAGAACTCTTCTGATTCGAACAGCTAGAATGATCGATCATCTAAATCATTCTAATTGCTCCCAAAATCCACCAGTGACACCTAGCAGTATATGGTGGCAACCCATCAGAGCTGAATGCGAACCTCTTGGTGCAGCTACCTGTGTGATTAAGTTCTTCTATCTTGAGCCCCGATCAGATTAGGGTTAAGGTGAACTCGTCAAACCCTAGTCTCTGTCATATGATGTAATCATTCGATTCGAGTCCAATGTGAAAATCTAAATAGAAACTCTTTCTATTATTTCACTCTGCCATGGCCATGGATTTCTGGACTTGATTCTCATGATCATCATAGGGCTGCTCCTCTACCACCGAGGTAGATAGATTCCATCTTGATGCAATCCAGTTCCTACAATGAACATGCTATAGCCAACATACACCTCAGGGTTCCATATGGCTAGGAGACCGAGTAATGGTGTAGTCAAACTATAACACCCTCAAGGTGAACTGCCGATGCATCTCAGGTCAAAGAACCAGACACACTACTGCAGCATCGAGTCAGTCATTGACGAGAAGGTAGACTCCCTAATGACTACTCGAGGTGGTCACGCTCAGTGCCCTCGTTCTCTAACGAGTACCTGTACTCTCGCTCCGGTGTCTCCACACCGTAGACTCAAGACTCATCTACTAAAGAGAAGCGATTGTACACCAACCTTCCGGATCAATCACCATCCTCGTGATGATCCTATGGTCGGGAGCTGTTTATGAGTTAATAATGATTATTCATGTCTTAAATTTTCAACTCTTGAAAATATGAATTATCATTACCATTAACTCAAAGGATGTATCACAGACACTAAATACACATATGTGATAGAAAATAACCCATTTTATTAATTATAGTCAAAATTATAATTTTGCCCCTAGAAGTGTATTACAAGTGTCAGCCAATTCTGGCTTCTAGGGCACATATATCTAACAATCTCCCACTTGTCCTAAAGCCAATTGGCTACAAGTCTAAGTCCCATCTTCTCAAGGTGGGCTTCGATCTTCTGCTGGCCCAACGGCTTTGTAAGTGGGTCTGCCACATTATCTGTGGAGTTGACTCTCTTGACCTCGACGTAACCTTTCTCAAGGTAATCGCGGATGAGTGTATCGCCGCTCAATGTGCTTGGACTTCTGGTGAGACCTCGGCTCCTTAGCAAGGGCTATGGCGCCATTGTTGTCGCAGTAAAGAGGAATGGCATCTGATGGCATTACTCCAATTTCTGCAGCAAACTTCTTGTACCAGAATGCTTCCTTTGCAGCCTCTGATGCAGCGATATATTCTGCTTCCATGGTGGAATCTGCTATCACAGTTTGCTTGGAACTCTTCCAGCTGACAGCTCCACCATTGCACACAAACAGACTTCCAGATGTCGACTTTCGATCATCTATATCGGACATGAAAGTCCGAGTCTGTGTATCCCTGGAACTTGGAGTTCTCCATTACCAAAGACCAACATCATATCCTTAGTTCTTCTCAAGTACTTAAGGATACATTTCACAGAAGTCCAGTGTTCTTCACCTGGATTTGACTGATATCTGCTTGTGACACTCACAGCATGGGCTATATCAGGTCGTGTACATAGCATGGCATACATGAGGCTCCCTATTGCAGAAGCATAAGGGATCTTGCTCATGCGTTCTATTTCCTCAGGTGTGCTGGGGCACATCTTCTTGGAAAGATGAATACCATGTCTGAAGGGTATTAATCCCCTCTTAGAGTTTTCCATACTAAACCTCTTTAGTACTTCCTCTATGTACATCTTCTGTGAAAGTCCTAGCATCCTATTCGGTCTATCCCTATAGACCTTAATTCCTAGAATAAAGGATGCTTCACCTAGGTCTTTCATGGAGAATTCCTTGGACAACCACATCTTGACTGATGTCAACATGGGAATATCATTCCCAATAAGGAGGATGTCATCCACGTACAATACGAGGAAGACAACAGCGCTCCCACTGACCCTTTTGAAAACACATGGTTCCTCTTCATTTTTGATGAAACCAAACTTTTTGATCACATCATTGAAACGAGTGTTCCAGCTCCGAGATGCTTGCTTAAGTCCATATATGGACCTTTGCAGCTTGCAAACCTTGTGATCAGTATCACTGGATGTGAAACCTAGCGGCTGTTCCATATAGATATCTTCCTCAAGATATCCATTTAGGAATGCCGTTTTCACGTCCATTTGCCATATTTCATAATCGAAATAGGCTGCAACAGCAAGCAATGTGCGGATGGATTTTAGCATAGCTACTGGGGAAAAGGTATCCTGATAGTCAATGCCTTCGCGTTGACTATAACCTTTTGCCACCAGTCTAGCCTTGAATGTCTCCACATTCCCATCTGCACCAATCTTTCTCTTGAAGATCCATTTACACCCAATAGGTACTATACCTTCTGGTGGATCTACCAAGGTCCAGACTTGGTTTGAGTGCATCGAGTCAATTTCTGACTTCATTGCCTCAAGCCATTTCTCGGAGTCGATATCTGATATCGCCTCGTTGTAGGTTTTGGGATCATCACCATGAGCACCATTACCTATGAGGAACATTTCCTCTACGTCCTCTGAAATAATACCTAAGTATCTTTCAGGGGGACGGGAAACTCTTTCCGATCTACGAGGTGGAGGAGGTAGTGTTCTTATTGGCTCAACCTGATTTGGTTCCAACTTGGTCCTTAGCTCGTTCTGCTTGTGAGACTTTCTCATCAAGCTTAATCTGCTTTCCAATGCCGCTATCTTGAATAAACTATTTTTCAAGAAAGATGGCATGTCGACTCACAATCACATTGTGGTCTTCTGGAATGTAGAAATAGTATCCTAATGACTCTTTAGGATATCCTATGAATCGAGCTCTAAAGGACCTAAACTCTAACTTGTCCGCTTGTTGTCTTTTGACATGAGCCGGACAACCCCAAATTCTGAGATGACTCAGACTTGGTTTCTTACCGTGCCATATCTCATACGGTGTGGTAGGAACGGTTTTAGAGGGAACCCTATTCAGTAGATAAGATTGAAGTTAACAATGAAGTGTCCCCAAAGAAAATCAGGGAGGTCTGTGAAGCTCATCATGGATCGAACCATATCCAATAGAGTCCGATTTCTCCATTCTGAAACCCCGTTGAGTTGAGGTGTTCCTGGTGGAGTCCATTGAGAGACTATGCCATTTTCCTTAAGATAGTCTAGGAATTCCCGGCTAAGGTATTCACCTCCTCGATCTGATCGAAGAACCTTAATGGGTTTTTCAGTTTGTTTTTCTACTTCATGTCTGAATTCTTTGAACTTTTCAAAAGCTTCAGACTTGTGTCTCATAAGATACACATACCCATACCTAGACAGATCATCGGTAAAGGTAATGAAGTAGACAAAATTGCCTCTAGCCGGCACATCAAATGGGCCGCACACATCAGTATGTACTAGGGCAAGGAGATCTGTGGCCCTCTCCCATGTCCAACAAAAGGGAGTTTAGTCATTTTGCCTTGAAGACAAGATTCACAAGTTGGATATGACTCAAAAGTCAATGGACTCAATAGCCCATTTTTCTCCAATTTGTTGATCCTATCTTCTGCTATATGACCTAATCTCAGGTGCCATAGATATCTGTCGTTTGGACTATCCCTAGGTCGTTTGGCATTCACGTTTTGCTCGATAGTTAGAACAGGTACATCAATATGTAGCTGATAAAGACCATTAATAAGGAAACCATTTGCAATTTTATTTCTTTCATAAAGAATGTTACAATGGTCCTTAAAGAAGGTGATCACATAACCTTCTTGTGCTAAGCATGAAACAGAAATCAAATTCCTGCTAGCTGCAGGCACATAATAACAGTCTTTTAAAACTAAGTCTAAACCAGATGGTAATCGAAGAGGGTATGTTCCCACGGCTACTGCAGCAACTCTTGCTCCATTACCGATGCGTAGGATCATGTCTCCATCCCTCAGCCTCCTGCTATCCTCAAGACCCTGCATAGAAGTGCACAGATGAGCACTAGAACCAGAGTCAAGCACCCAACTGGATGCAGAAGAAACCGTAAGGTTAGACTCAATAACGAGCATACCTCCAGAAGGACCTTCCTTCTTGTTCTTCAGGGTGGCCAGGTAAGTAGGGCAGTTCCGCTTCCAATGGCCGTCGCTGTTGCAATGGAAACACTTTCCTTTGCCATCGGACCTTTCTTCTTCGGTTCTGCCTTCTTCTTCTTTGATCCTTCCACCTTTTGCTTTTTCACAGACTTCTTTTTCTTTCCATAAGACTTTCTTTTGGAAGAAGTCCGTTCCATAGCAAGAACTGAGCCTTTAGAACCTTTCATAGAAAGCTCAGCGGTAACCAGCATATTCATTAACTCGGCCAAGGAATTTTGAAGTTTATGCATGTGGTAATTCATGATGAATTGCCCATATGCATCAGTCAAGGATTGCAGAATAATATCGTTCTGCAGGTCCAAGTCCAACTTCACACCGAGCTTCTCAAGCTCTTCCATGTCCTTGATCATTGTCAGACAGTGATCTTGGACTGACTGCCCATCACGCATCTTAGCCTTAAAAAGTCATTTTCGTGACTTGATATTTGGCTGCGCGACTCTGTTCACCAAACATCTCCTGCAGGTGAGCCAACATTTGGCGAGCAGTCCCGATATCTTCATGTTGGCGCTGGAGCTCATCAGACATCGAGCCCAACATGTAAGTATCTGGCCTTATTATCTTCGTCAATCCATTTTTTCAGAGATGCT
>QRFJ01000592.1:211758-307958 GCA_006176705.1 Cocos nucifera
TGGATCTAGAGATCCTCTTCTTCTCTATCACACCTCCAAAAATTAGATCTGGATCTGATCTGGAGGATCTTCAAAACTCTTTTGAAGATCTACAGTCGTCCTTTTGCAGCAGCGCACCTTGTTGCTTTTGATCGCCTTTCCTTGATCTGAATCGCACCAACCAAAGTCCAAAACACCTTTTGGATGTGGAGAGCAAGGGGAGAAGAAGCTATGGCATGGAGGAGAGGGGAGAGGCAGCCTTGGGGCGTGGGATTTCTGAATTGCATTAGCATTAGAATCTGAGTTGGGCGCAGGGTCTTATTTATAGACTAAGCGTGATCCAACTCCTCTTCCTCCCAACCAATCACAACCCTTTGTGAAATCAGATCTAAATCTGATTGGTGGGAATAGAGACCCCTGGATTCCTCCTTAGAGGGTGCCTAAGACTAGTCAAAGTTGGTTCTTAGAAGAACTCTAATTGGAATCCAAAAAGGAGATGGAGTCCTTGTCCAACAAGGACTCCTAGGCGCCTCCTACTTGGGCTCACGCCACCCTTGGCGTGCGCCCTTCTCCTTGCCAGGTTCTTGCAGGGGGACAGGCCCCCACCAACTCTCCAATAGGTGCATGACATGTGGTCAAAAGTCAAAGGGTCAATGGTCAACGTTTGACCAGTCAAAGGTAGACTTTTGACCAAAGTCAAAGAACAAGAAATGGCAGGTGACCAAAAATGGCAGGTAATGTCTTACAAATAAGACAACCTATTCTGACTTGGACAATCTCCAGTCAGACCATATGAAGGCCTCTGATTGAGCACAAACTCCTTTGGCTCAGTTAGGACAACTTATTTGTGATATTAAAAGAAGAACGTTAGGTTCAATCGAGTGCTAGCACGATTTTCTTGAACCTAATTGAATCTCATTCAGATCAATTGAACTAGATCAGTTCAATTGATGATCACCAGATTCAAACCCTTGTTTGTGTGACCTAGTTAGGTTCAGTTCTGTATGGTAATGAGATATGTCATGATCTCTATCGTAGACATCATCGAAATTCCTTTCGATGGATCAGAACTCTTCTGATTCGAACAGCTAGAATGATCGATCATCTAAATCATTCTAATTGCTCTCAAAATCCACCAGTGACACCTAGCAGTATATGGTGGCAACCCATCAGAGCTGAATGCGAACCTCTTGGTGCAGCTACCTGTGTGATTAAGTTCTTCTATCTTGAGCCCCGATCAGATTAGGGTTAAGGTGAACTCGTCAAACCCTAGTCTCTGTCATATGATGTAATCATTCGATTCGAGTCCAATGTGAAAATCTAAATAGAAACTCTTTCTATTATTTCACTCTACCATGGCCATGGATTTCTGGACTTGATCTCTCATGATCATCATAGGGCTACTCCTCTACCACCGAGGTAGATAGATTCCATCTTGATGCAATCCAGTTCCTACAATGAACATGCTATAGCCAACATACACCTCAGGGTTCCATATGGCTAGGAGACCGAGTAATGGTGTAGTCAAACTATAACACCCTCAAGGTGAACTGCCGATGCATCTCAGGTCAAAGAACCAGACACACTACTGCAGCATCGAGTCAGTCATTGACGAGAAGGTAGACTTCCTAATGACTACTCGAGGTGGTCACGCTCAGTGCCCTCGTTCTCTAACGAGTACCTGTACTCTCGCTCCGGTGTCTCCACACCATAGACTCAAGACTCATCTATTAAAGAGAAGCGATCGTACACCAACCTTCCAGATCAATCACCATCCTCGTGATGATCCTATGGTCGGAAGCTGTTTATGAGTTAATAATGATTATTCATGTCTTAAATTTTCAACTCTTGAAAATATGAATTATCATTACCATTAACTCAAAGGATGTATCACAGACACTAAATACAGATGTGTGATAGAAAATAACCCATTTCATTAATTATAGTCAAAATTACAATTTTGCCCCTCGAAGTGTATTACAAGTGTCAGCCAATTCTGGCTTCTAGGGCACATATATCTAACAGTTATCGTATAATTCATCCCCTTGACCTCGATGCTTAAAGGATGATCTAGGGTTTACTATCAATCCTAAAATTCATCCACATTGTATTTCAAAATTTAGTGTCCATCATATGGACTACCTCAATCGAGGATTTGCTAAATTAAAATACAGCGATGCTTGCTCCAACACTTGGAGGGGTCAATCCCATCTTGACTCGTACACCGACAAGCCAAGTACTTGATTACACCTAGTAGCCTTCTATCACGAAATTAGAAATTCAAATAGTTCGATACCTAAATGCAGTAACTTGCTTGCAGGTCATCGTGGTCATCTCAAGTCTAAGAGATACTTATACCCATATCCTTTGCGAGTAACCCTTGACAGTAGAGATCTCCGCAGTTGGATCACATTTAGTGAAATGTACTCCTACACTTCACCCGCATGCCATAACAGTATCTCCATACTTCTTGGTTAAGAGGACAACCAACACTTATGGTACACAACGACCTACACTCGATACGTTGTCATCATGGATAACAATGAATCATTTGGTCGTGAACATGTTTTGAGGACTAAATGATAAATCCTCCTTTGTCGAGCCTAAATAGTCCTAAGAACTTCATCATAGAAGAGTTTATTACAAAAAGATGCACAAAATAATGAAAGGTCAAAATAATAATTTTATTTATTAATAATTAAAATATAATTATATTTAGCTCAACCATCTACAACCTAGATGATTGGCTTTAGGATACAATTTTGAACAACTCCCACTTAGACTAAAGCCACTCAGAATAGTATCAAATATCCATCTTCCATTTGTGATTATCGAACTCTTTGAATCCTAGGGCTTTAGTAAAGGGGTCAGCTACTTTCTCCTTTTCATCAATCTTCTGAAGCTTGACGTCACCTTGCTCCATGATTTTTCATACAAGGTGGTAGCAACACAGAATATGTTTGGTGCGCTGATGTGCCATCGGCTCCTTCGCTTGAGCTATGGCTCCAATACTATCACAATATAGCAGAACCAAACCATCTAAGGAGGGTGCCACTCCTAGCTCGCTGATGAACTTCTACAGCCACACAGCTTTCTTCGCAGCATCAGATGTTGCGACATACTTTGCCTCGCATATAGAATCAACTATAGTATGCTGTTTGGAACTCTTCCAGTAGACCACTCTATTATTTAGGATAAACATAAAACCTGACATACTTTTACTATCATTATGATTTGACTGAAAATTAGAATCAGTATATCCCATAAGTTTTAAGTCAGTATTTTCATAGATGAGCCACTGATCCTTGGTATTTCTTAAATACTTCAGGATTATCTTCACAATCTTTTAGTGATTCTTACCTGGGTCAGACTGGTATCTGCTCACTACTCATAGTGAATACATCACGTTTGATCTCATACACATCATGGTGTATATAATAGAACCCACTATCGAAGCATATGGTATTCTACTCATATGCTCTCTCTCTTAAGGAGTTGTCAGACAATCCCTCTTCGAGAGCGAAATTCCATGTTCTATCGGAAGATAGCTCTTCTTGAAATTCTCCATGCTGAACCTCTTCAGCATGGTATCAATGTACGTGGACTGAGATAATCCTAGCAATCTTTTAGATCTATTTCTATAGATCCTCATCCCTAATATGTAGGAAGCTTCTTCCAAGTCCTTCATGGAGAATTGAGATGATAGCCAAATCTTTATTCCCTGTAATGCAGGAATGTCATTTTTGATTAAGAGAATGTCATCAACATACAGTACAAGGAATACAACAATAGAACCATTAGCCCATTTATACACATAGGGTTCTTCTCCATTTTTAACAAAGCCATATGTTCTGATTACTTTATCAAAATGCATGTTTCAACTCCACGATGCCTGCTTCAATCCATAGATGGATCTTTGAAGGCTGCACATCTTAGACTTATTTATGAATGTGAAATCCTCAGGCTATATCATATACACCTCTTCATCTAGCTCTCTATTTAGGAAAGCTATTTTTGATAGAAAACATGCAGGGTTTCATGCATAGATTTCAAAACTTTTTTGAAATATAGAGCAGCGAAAGATATAGATTAAACTATTTAATCTATAATATGCATGTAATCAAATTATAAAATCCTACATCAAGGATCTATAACATGTTATAATGCAAATATAAATCTAAAATTAAATTAATCATAAGTGATATTGATCAAATTATAAAACCCTACATCAAGGATCTATAACATGTTATGATGCAAATATAAATATAAAATTAAATTAATCATAAGTGGTATTGATCATATCAATATCTAGATCTAGAATAATTCTAGATCTAACCCTAGATCACATTTAGGTCACCAAGAGATCAAATCTCTCACCTTTGCATGGGTCGAGAACTCTACGGTTGAATCTGTTGTTGCCTTTGGAGCCGCACATACGTCCAACCTCTATAGATGATCCATACGAATCTGCAACATAGATCGAAGGTTCGTCGAACGAAGATCCGCTCGAAGTGCTAGCTTCTTGTGGATCCCTCCTGATGGTTAATCAAATACATATTCTTCGGATCTCTTGGACAATCCAAGAGATAAAGAATATGAGGAGGAATGAGGAAGGAATCCAATCCTTGGATCTTTCATAAATTAGAAAATAAAAAGACATATGGAATAAACCCTAGGAGAAGATAAATCTTCTCCTTCAGGACATCAACGATTGATGTCCTGAAAACATCTATTATGCTAGGTTTAGAGGAGACCTTCTCTTCTGAATTTTTTTTTAATTTTTTAGATATCACACCCTCAAATTTTTCTCATAAAAATTTTATAAATAAAATTAAGAAGAAGGGCTCTCAAGAAAACCCTAAGAGAAGACCTTCTTCTCTTCTACTTCTCGCATCAGGACATGATCAAATCATGTCCAAAAAGGATCACCATGCCCCAGAATCTTGGAGCAAAGATTCTACATCCTCTTCCTCTTTCTCTTAGATCTTTATCATATAAAAATTACATAAAATAATGAAGAAGAAGATACTTAAAAGAAAACAAATAGAAGATAATCTTCTCTTACCTTTATGCCTTCATGACATCAATGATTGATGTCCAGATGAAGACCTTTTCTCTAAGAATCTTGGCACCATCTTTCCTCAAGCCCTTCCTCTCTCTCTCTCTCTCTCTCAAATTTTTATCATATAAAATTATAAATAAAATAAAAAAAGAAAAACATAAAAAAAAAATATAAGAGAAGACAATCTTCTCTTACCTTATCTCTTCAAGACATCAACCTTTGATGTCTTAATTGAGGGCTCTTTTCTAAGAATCTTGGCACCACAAATCCTCCATGCCTTCTTCTCCTTCTTCTTTAATTTTTTATGATTTTTTTAGGATTTTTTAAGTTCTAAAACCATCTCATAAGGGGCATCCACCTTTTATTGCAAGACTAGGTCAAAACCTAATCAAAGGAGGACTTCAATGGGGCATCCAACTCTTGGATGCCCCTTCCTTAATTTTTGGCATGTGAAATAGAAAACCAATGCCCAAAAGAATGAAAGAAAGGGTGGAAATCAAAAGGAGGGCATGGGTAGAGGTGGCGCATAAGTGAGAAAGGAGTTTGGTCAAAAGGGGACTCTTGCAAGAATAAAAGAAATCCCAACTCTTTCTTGTTTTGACCAAGTCAAAACAAACTCCCAAATAATCTGATATATGGGCATGGAAGGACTTTTTGGGTGTGGGAATATATAGAAAAAATTTGGAATTAAATATTTAGCATGGGCTTTAATAGGTGCAAGAGAAAGAGAGAGAGTCCCGATCCAACTGGGACTCCTCTTGTTTGACTAGGTCAAAATTATTTTAAATCTAATTTAAATTCTATTTAAACTAGATTAAATGCAACCTGATTAAGAGTGATCTTAGTCTAACTAAAAGCTTAATTAAATTAGATTAAATTAAGATTTAAATTTGATTTAAATCCTAAGTCAATCAGGTGCACCCAAGTCCTAGTCAAACAAAGAATTGTTCTTACCTTGCAATTGGCTTATCTAATAAACCAATTATACTTAATCTAATTAAATCCAAATCAAATATAATTAAATTTAATTTAATTAGACTTGATCTCAGCCTGATTGCTCAATTAAATTAAGCCAATTAGCAATCCAATTGCTAATCAATCCTCCTACAACACTTGCATTAGGTTAAACATCAATCGTATTAAATGTTTGACCTTGAAACGATTCTCAATCATCGATTAACTATCCGATCAAGTTACAAGCTCTAATGTATGTGACTCTAAAGGTTTGAATCTAAGTCGGTAGTATAGAAATCAATTTTTGTACCAATCAAAGTTATCATCTAGCAGTGGTTTCCGATGTCCGGATAGGTCGAATGTATGCAAAGCAACATTCTTAGAACCTTGGCCCATGGTTACCGTATAATTCATCCCTATGACCAACAATGCTCAAGACAACTTCGAGTATGCTATCAAACACTCATACAAGTCATCTCTATTGTGTCTCAAAATTTTGTAAATCTCGTGATACCTTACGAGGATTTCCCATGCCTAGATTTTGCTAAATTGAAACACAGTGAGACATTCTCTTTCTGAAGTTAATCAGGAGTGGTCAATCCCATCTGGACTCACACACCAACTCTATAAGTACTTAACTATACCAAAAACCTTTCATCACCTATATTAGAAATATAGGCAGTCCAGCATCAAAGTTTAATAAGTTGCTCGCAAGTTACCATGGCGATCTCAGATTGGAGGGACACTTATACCCATTGGCCTTAGCTAGCTACTCTTGATAGTAAAGTGCTACATTGGTCACATTCAGTGTCGATGTACTCGTACATCTCATTTGGATGTCATACCAGTGTCTCTATACCACTTGGTTACAAGGACAACCAACGCATATGGCATACAGCGACCTACACTCGATAAGTTATCATCCTTGTTAATAACTTATCATTTGATTGTGAATAATTTAAGAACCATCCGATAAATCCTCCTTTATCGATTGATTGTGGTTCTAAGGACTTCATCATAATTTAGGAGTTCATTTAAGAAAAATAAAACTTTTATGATGAAACAGCCAAATTACTATTATTATTCAATAATTCATATACTAATTTCAATCATCTACTACTTAGATGATCGGCTTTAGGATATATTTTTCAACAACTCCCACTTAGACTAAAGCTAATCAAAATGATATCAGATATCCTATCTTCCACTTGAGTTCATAGAACTCTTTAGTTCTGAGGCCTTAGCAAATGGGTTGGTCAAGTTCTCCTTTTACATCGATCTTCTAAAAGATTGACATCACCTAGATCAAATATCTAAGATGAAAACAATGTAGAATATGTTGGTCCTCCGGTTCTTTAGCCTGAGCTATGGCTCCAGTGCTATGATAGGATTGGACCATGGGTGGAGGATGCCACTCCCAATCTGCTAATGAACCTCAGTAACTACATAACTTACATGGCAGCATCATATGCCATGATGTACTTTACATCACTAACTGAATAGGGTATGAGTCGACATTCTCTTGTTGTCATCTTGTCCTGACTAAAATTAAAATATTCATATATTTTAAGTCAGTACTTCCATATTTAAGTCACTAGACCTTAGTATTTTCTAAATACTTAGGGATTGTCTATACAATCCGCCAGTGGCTTTTACTTGGATTAGACTGGTATCTGCTCACTACCTCTAGTGAGTATACCATGTCTAATCTCGTACATGGATAAATAAGATTACAGCTAAACTTTTATTCCTTGCAATGTTGGAATGCTATTCCTGATTAATAGAATTTCATCCTCAAACATCACAAGAAATAACACTACAAAATATTTTTCCCAATAATAAGTGTAGGGTTTGTTTTTGTTCATAACTAAGATATACGTTCAGAATGTATGTTCAAACTCTGAGATGATACTCAGAAGGACTTTATAGGTCTTTAGCTTCCTGTCTGCACTACTCTGATCCTATTAAAAATCTATTCATACCCAATGGATTTTATTCCTTCAGGTGATCAACTAGTGTCCATACACTATTGATTTTCATAGACTTCAATTTGGATCATATGGCTCCAAGCCACTTCTCAGAATCAGGCCACTGTACTGTATCCTTATAAGTGATCGGATCCTTGTTGTTCTCATCGAGCTCAACATGATCACCATCCTAGACCTAGATACTGAAGTATATGTTCGGCTAACACGATACTCTACCAGATCTACTTAAAGATGACACTTTAATGGGCTCCGGATTTGATCTGATCAAATTCGGTTCTGTAGGATTATCAGATAACATCGGTTCTTTTCTACCAGTCAAACTTTTATAAGTTCAACTTGATAGGCATCATTTCCTTCTCTAAGAAACTTCTTTTCAAAAGGAATGCCTTACTGCTGATGAACATCTTATATTCTTTAGCATAGCAGAATTAATAACCCTTAAACACTTATTGGACCAGGATCCATGTTTATCTGTATGCAAATATATGACATACGCTGATCAACTCCAAACTTGAAAGTGAGAGAGTCTAGGTCTGTGCCTGATCCATATCCCATATGGAGTCAATGCAATAGATTAACTTGGTATAAATTTTCAGAGTAAAAAAAATAGTCACAAGAGCTCAACCCTATAATAGGAAGACAAGTATATCCTATTGTGGATTGAGCCATGTCTAACAAAGTTCAATTTCGCCTTTTAGATACAGTGTTTCGAAAAGAAATCCATTGAGAGAGAATCCTATTCTATCCTAGATATGTCACAAACTAACTAGATAAGTATTTACCTCCTCGATCTGATCGAAGAGTTTTAATACCTTATCCAATATTTTTTTTATTATTATTGAATCATTTGAATATTTCAAATGATTCATCCTAGACGTACCCATGCCCAGATAAGTCGTCTGTAATGAAATATTAATATCTTCCTTTGGCACTTATGTTCAAGGTCCACATACATCACTATGTTTGAGACTTAGAACGTTATCGGCTCCTTCACCTTTTCCAATAAAAGGTGACTTTGTCATCTTTCCAAGAAGATAAGATTCACAGGCTATCAATGATTCACAATCATTGATATCGAGGTTTTTCTCTCAAGCTAACCCGTTTATCCCATTCTTGTCAATATGACTAAGCCTGTAATGCCAAATATAGACATCCATGAAATAATCTAACTAGGGTGTGTACATTCCACTTACCTTAAGTCCTTGCAATGAATTACATAAGACCACTAGTATCTAATACCCAGGTAGTAGAATTACATACAAAAAAGTTTTAAGGTGTATCGTTCTCATCAAGTTTGATAAGATCACCATTCTGAACTAAGAAATCATAGTATCTATCCGGTTGAAGTGGTACTCTACCGAATCTTCTTGGTGCCAATTCAATAGGCTCTATATTTGATCTTATCAAATCTAGTTCTGCAGGTTCACTAGAATATGTTGGTTCTTCTACCTATCGAACTTCATTAAATTTAATATTAGAGGCAGTTATTCCTTCACTAAGGTACTCCTTTTTCAAAAAGATTGCTCTATTGCTGACAAACACCATTTATTCTTCAGTATGGTAGAAGTAATAACCTCTAGTTTCCTTAGGATATCATATGAACAAGCATTTATCGGACCTAGATCCAAGCTTTTTCGGCTGCAAACATTTAACATAAGCTAGACATCTCCAAACCCTAAAGTGAGAGGGTGTCGGCTTATGCCCAGTCCATATCTCATATGGAGTCTTTACAACAGACTTACTCGGAACATTATTCAAAATAAAATAGGCAGTTTCTAGTGTATAACTCCAAAATGAAATCAGCAGACTTGTAAATCCCATCATGGATCGAAGCATGTCCAACAGGGTTCAATTACTGCTTTCAGATACACTATTATGCTGTAGTATTCCAAGAGGGATCCATTATGAGAGAATCCCATTTTCTTCTAGATATGTCAAAAACTCGTTGGAAAGATATTCACTTCCTCGGTCAAATTGAAAAATTTTAATACTCTTTCCAAATTATTTTTCTACCTCATTTCGATATCGTTTGAACATTTCAAATGAATCAGATTTACTCTTCATAAGATAGATATACCCATACCTAGATAGATCATCAGTAAATGTAATGAAGTGGTAAAACCCACCTCTAGCACATGTGTTCATAGGTCCACATATATCGGTATGTACTAGACCTAGAAGCTCAGTTGCCCGCTCACCCTTTTCAGTAAAAGGTGATTTGGTCATCTTACCAAGAAGATAGGACTCACAGGTATTCAATGATTCATAATTATCAATGTCAAGGATATGCTCCTTGACTAACCTGTTAATTCTATTCTTGTTTATATGACCGAGCCTACAGTGCCAAAAATAAGCATTAGTGACATTATCTAGTTTTGATCGTTTATTCGACGTATACATTGCACTAATAGGCTGTGATAAAATATAAATATTATTTCTTTATTATTCTTGCATTATTATGACATCATTCATAATGATATCGTAATAGTGTCCCTTTTTTGATAAACTATAACCATCTTGGGCCAAAAGCTCAATGGATATTATGTTCATCATAAAAGATGGATAATAGTGATAATCACTTAAAATGATACTATTATTTTTGAAAAATAGTTCAAGAGTTTCCAATGCTAGGACTGAAACTTGACTTCCATCTCCAACATTAAGAAATCTATCACCATTCTCAAATTTTCTACTAATTTGATGTCCATACAATGAATTTCATATATGAATTAGACTCTCGATATCAAATACCCAGTTAGATGTATCATATATGGAGAAATTATAAGGTATTATCATATAACAGCCTTGACCAGCAACCACTTATTGATTTCTCCTGTTCAGCCTATTTGGGTTCAGAGGATAATTCCTCTTTGGGTCTGCCTTATTAGGGTCAACACTAAACTCCTTATTCTTAGGTCCTAAATACTTGCCACTATCCAACAGTGAATGGAGAGGACTAACTCTAGCCATTCTAATTATCTGAAAGAAAAATATGAAACCTTATTAGTACTTGAATTAATTAATTATAAAGACTTAGACTTTAGTCTAAAGATTATCCTACTACTTTTAATGAATTGGTAGCCTCTACCTTCAATTCAAGGAATTATACTAACTTCTTAGCGGATACTGAAATCCACATAGACTACATACGGGCCTAAGGAAAGCTCTGGCTAACCCGTGTGCATCTATAGGTAGGTTCACAATTAATTATTTCTCTAAATAATTTTTAGTATTTTGGTTTTACCCTAGATGCCAAATCAGTAGGCTATAGCCTCCACTGAAAAGATCTGGTTAGGTCAAACCATTTACATGATTGACTTCGGTGCATCAAACCAATGATAACCAGGCCTGAGGAAAGCTCTGGCTTATCTGATTATCATTAAGAGAGTGTGTCCTAATCATCATATGATAGATAGCAATTTCAATATCCAGATGAACACTAGATGTAAGGCACCTTCAATATCCACCCAGAAGATTGGACTCATTACTATTCACCTTAATGGGAGGCTATTACTCAGTTATTTCCATAACTTAGTTATTTTAAGGACCTAATAATTTAGAGGATTTAGTTTACATGTGATTTAAGGATTGAAAGGACATGAACCAAATTTCTCCTACTGACTTCATCAAGTCAAATTCTTCCACTAACTTTATCAAGTCAATAGGTTAGGACTAGGATCAATTTAAGTCCATGGGCACCTAGTTCAGTCATACTGATTAAAATCAGTCAAACTGATTCCTTGTGACATGGGTTAGTCCGAATCACCAAGTGACCTAATCAAATTTCAATCGACAATGTCGATCAGGTAAGTGAGATCAGTAAAAGAAATATGCCATTAACTTGTCAAAGATTGAATCAGTGCAAGTAGCTTCCAATTAAAAACCACTGGTCTAAACTACCAAACTTACCTTAGACACCAATCGATTAACTAGGTTTAATTTGATCAACTTAGCAATTTTGGGCTAGACCGCTTAGCCATGAATTAAGTCTATCTTGGTCTTGTTAAAGACATGGACTCATCCAATTACAACCATTGGAGTTGATTCTAGAGTGTCCTTGACCTAATCTAATTCAACACTTGGCTAGATTTGATCAATTACTCTAGATTAATCCATTCTTTAACTAACATTAGGTCTAACCCAATTTATTAACCTAATTCATCTAATCCTTTAACCCACAGTCTTATGATTTTATCTTAGGATCTTAATTCAAAATTCTAGACCTTATGAACAATACTTAATTCTTTTAATTAAGTTTTTGGGCTGATGGGTTAGGGTAAGGCATTTTGAAAATAATTTTCAAATTTTGAAAGATTTTTATTTTCTATTTTCCAAATGGATCGACTCATTTCAGATACAGATCGGCTCATTTCTCAAACAGCAACCTATTACTAGTTTTAAATAGAAAATAAAATATAATAAAAATTAAACTATGAATCAACCTTTTAGATTTAATCTAAAACATATTCATATTTAATTTTTAATTGAAATAATTTCAATCATTAAAATTCTTTCACTGTTCATATTAATGAATGAGTTCACGGTGTCACCCCTACCACCATAAGGGATCCCCACTGAATGGGAGAAGATAGCCTTTAAACCATACTTTTTCTTATGATTGGATGGCTTAGTGGCTCATTCATTCTTGATTATCAAGTTATTTGGATTAAACATACCAAATATACTAATTTTTAATTTTTAATTATATATTAGACATGTTAAGCAACCTAGTTGCTCTAATACCATTGAAGAAAAATCGCGTAGGATTTAAGCATGCATTTTTTAAACATTTCGAATAAAATAGTAGTGAAAGTAAATATAATCAAATATTAATCTACTACATGCATTGATCTAATTAATTTAAACCCCACTCAGGATTTAGACATGCTAATATGTAATTTAAAATTTAAATATGATCGATCAGCAAATCAAATCTGCTGATCGATATGAGTTCAAAACTCAATATCTTTTTGCAGATAGCTGATCACTGCAATCTGAATCCACTGGATAATGCTCTGGTGTCACACCACAGTCCCACACGTGTTCGACCTCTATGGTTGGTTCACACGGAGCTCCTGATTTTGATCAGTCCCACTGAAGTGTTAGCTCCTCTCCGGAGCCTTCAATGGCTAATCACGATCGATCCAATCGATCTTCTTCTTTCTGATCTCTTAGATACTCTAAAAAATCAAATCATCTAAGTTATAGATGATCGAAATTGGTATATGAATTATCAAATAATAATTATTATTTGGCTTATTCATCATGCAAGTTCTATCTTCTTTAAATGAACTTCTAAATTATGAAGTCCTTAGAACCACACTTAATTGACAAAGAAGAATTTATTGGATGATTCTTAAATTATTCATGATCAAATGATAAGTTATTAACCAAGATGATAACTTATCGAGTATAGATCATTGTATGTCATATGCATTGATTGTCTTTGTAACCAAGTGATGTGGAAATATTAGTATGGCATATAGATGGGATGTAGGAGTACATATGCACTGAACGTGACCAATGTAGTACTCTATTATCAAGAATAGCTAGCTAAGGCCAATGGGTATAAGTGTCCTTCTGATCTGATATCACCAAGATGACTTGCAAGCAACTCACTGTATTTTGATGTAGGATCGCATGTATTTCTAATATAGGTTCAAAATATTTTTAGGTATAATCAAGTACTTATATAGTCAGTGTATGAGTCAAGATGGGATTGACCATTCTTGATTAACTTCAGAAAGAGAATATCTTGCTGTGTTTCAATTTAGCAAAATCTAGGCCTGGATAATCCTTGTAAGAAGTCACGAAATTTGAGAGATTTTGAAACACAATATGGATGACTTGTATGAGTGTCAACAGCTAACTCAAAGTCATCTTGAGCATTATTGGTCATAGGGATGAATTATATAGTAACCATAGTCTAAGGTTCTAAGAATGTTGCTTTACATACATTTGATCTATCAAGATGTTGGGTATTATAGGTAGATGATCATTTTGATTGGTACAGAAATTAGTTCATATGCTACCAACTTAGATTTGAACCTGTAGGGTCATACATATAAGAGGTTGTAACTTGATCAGATAGTTAATCAATGATTTAGAATTATTCTAAGATCAAACAATCAATACGATTGATGTTTGACCTAATGCAAGTATTGCAGGAGGATCAATTAGTAATTAGATTGCTAATTGGCTTAATTTGATTGAGTAATCAAGATGAGATCAAGTCTAATTGAATTAGATTTAATTAGAATTAATTTAGATTTAATTTGATTAATTCTAATTGGTTTATTAGATAAGCTAATTGCAAGGAAGAACAAGTCCTTGTTTAATTAGGATTTGAATGCACCAAATTTCTAATTTGAATAGAATAAATCAGATTTAAATTTACTTAAATTTAATTTAATTAGATTTTTAATTAGATTAGAATTGCCTATTAAATAGGTTGACTCAAATCTAATTAGAAAAAGATTTAATTTGGTTTGACCTAGTCTAAAGAGAAGAGTCCTAGTTAGACTAGGACTCCTCTCTTCTCCCTTGCGTCGTCTAAGGAATAATCCCATGACCCACATATTTAATTCCAATTTTTTTTGTGAGTTTCTCCACACCTAAGAGAAGCTCTCTATGCCCCATATCTGATTTGTTTTGGAATAATTTTGAATTGGTCAAAATTGGAAAGTTGTTGTGCATATAATCTTATTTGATAGTCCCATCCAAAACTCCTCCTTCTTTTGAAATATTCCCACGCACACCTTTTTTTTTTTTTGCTCACCCCTTTTTCTCTAGGTTTGTGCATGGACTTGCTGCTTCTCATGCCTAAAATTTAAGAGGAGGCATCCAAGAGTTGGATGCCCCCTTAACTACCTTATTAGAATCCCTAAAAACTAGGGAGTTGACCTAGTCCATGCCTTTTCTATTAGGGCATCTCTTTTGTTGTGTTTTGAACATGAGAAACCTGGAATTTTCACCATGAGAAATAGATAAAGAGATGAAAGGAGGCATGGAAGGATGTGGCACCAATTATTTTGGAGGAGGACTTTTATTAAGACATCAAAGGTTGATGTCTTGAAGAGATAAAGGTAAGAGAAGATTGTCTTCTCTTATGGTTTTCTTACAAAATTTTATTCATTCTTTTTATATGATTTTTTTGTGAGAAAATCTGAGAGAGAGAGGGAGAGGGCATGGAGGATGAGTGCTTTAAGAAGTTGGGGCATGGTGGTCCTCTTTGGACATGATTAGATCATGTCCTGATGAGAGAAGAAAAGGAGAAGAAGGTCTTCTCTTAGGGTTTCTTTGAGAACCCTTCTTCTCTAATTTTTGTGAGATTTTTTCATAAGAAAAGTTAGAGTATAATAAATCTAGAGGTGTGAAAAAATTCTAGAGGAGAAGGTCTCCTCTTATCCTGGCATAGAGATGTTTCAGGACATCAATAATTGATGTCCTAAAAGAGAAGATCTGTCTTCTCTTAGGATAATTGTCTTAGCCTTTTTATTTTCTGATTTTTTGGAAGATCCAAGGGTTGGATTTTTTCTTAATCCTTCTTGTATTCTTCATCTCTTGGAGGGTCTAAGAGATCTGAAGAATATCTTTTTGATTAACCATCAGGAGGGATCCGCGAGAAGCTAACACTTCGAGCGAATCTTCGTTCGACGAACCTTCGATCTGTGTTGCAGCATTGTGTGGATTACCTGTAGAGGCCAGATGC
Source organism: Cocos nucifera (assembly GCA_006176705.1). Taxonomy (NCBI): domain Eukaryota; kingdom Viridiplantae; phylum Streptophyta; class Magnoliopsida; order Arecales; family Arecaceae; genus Cocos; species Cocos nucifera. Next base: position 227,453 of record QRFJ01000592.1, read on the forward strand.
ATGTGTAGCTCTAAGCAACAAGGATAACAATGGGACTCAACCATGGTGTCCTTGACCTGTGTAAAGATAAGAGATAAGATCTCTCTGCTAACCTAGATATAATCTAGGGTTTCTAGAATAATTCTTGATCTAGGTATTGATTTGATCAATACCAAACTTTCATGTTTTAATTTTTAATTTATGTTTGTATTATGACATATTATAAATCCTAAATATAGGATTTAGTGATTAGATCATATGCATATTATAGGTTAAATTATTTAATCTATATCTTTTGCTGCTTGTAAATTCGAAAAAGTTTTGAAATGTAGAAATCCTGCATGTTTTCTAACACAGTTGTTGTCAGTAATATTAGAACCATGATATGCTGACATAGTAAATTTCTTAGCTACCGGCCAAATTTCTATGCACTAGATCACTCCGGACAAGAACAAATTTTTCTCTCAAGTAAAGTATTTTATTTGGGATGATTTATATTTATTCAAATAATATCCTGATCAAATTATAAAATGATGTGTCCCTGATAATGGAGTTAGGAGCACTTTATCCTTTTGCCATGACCAAGCCTATGGTGGTCATTTTGGTCTAATGTGGATTTTATTGGCCTAACCAATTTAGAAATGCTCATGAATACTATAAAAGTTGTGTTAGGTATCAACAAATAGGTTGGATCACAGAGAAAGATATGATGCCTATGAACTCAATTTTAATTGTAAAAATTTTTGATGTATGGGGAATAGACTTCATGAGACCTTTTCCAAAATCTTTTGGGAATGAATACATCTTAGTAGCCATTGATTATGTATCCAAGTGGATAGAGGCAGTACCATGCAAGACTAATGATAGTAAGATTGTTATCAAATTTCTTAAAGAGAATATTCTATTCCAATTTGGTACTCCTAGAGCTATTATTAGTGATCGCGGAACACACTTCTGTAATCAATCTTTTGCATCACCAATGAAGAAATATAATATTACCCATAAACTGGCCACACCTTGTCATCCACAAATGAGTGGGTAAGTTGAAGTTTCTAATTGCCAAATTAAGTTGATCTTAGAGAAGACAATAAGTTCCAATAGAAAAGATTGGTCTTTAAAACTAATAGATGCACTCTAGACATATCGCACAGCTTTCAAGACCAACCTAAGAATGTCTCCATATAGGCTTGTATTTGGTAAAGCATGTCACTTGTCAGTAGAATTGGAATATAGGGCAATGTGGCCTATTAAACAATTGAACATGAACTTAGATGCAGCCGATGATTTAAGAAAATTATAAATTAATGAACTTAAGGAAATAAGGAATGAAGCCTATGAAAATGCCAAAATTTATAAAGAAAAAACTAAAGCTTTTCACGACCAAGCAATTAATAGAAAATCTTTTACACCTGAATAAAAAGTTCTTTTATATAATTCTAGGTTACACCTATTTTTGGGTAAATTAAGATCTCGATGGACTAGATCGTATATTGTTAAGAAAGTCTTCTCATATGAGGTTATAGAAATTAAAAATCTAAGTAATGGTATTACTTTTAAAGTTAATGGACAACGACTGAAACTATTCTTGGAACTATCCACTGAATTTAATGAAGAAGCCATGGTTCTTTACGAACCAATTTACTTGGATTAATTTTTGACAAGTCTAGATGAAGATGTTAAACTTAGTGCTTACTCGGAGGCAACTCAAGTTTTTGTATTTAACATTTTCTTTTTATTTTTGGTTTACCTTTCTTTCAGGAATAAGTTGGGGGGAGAACTACAAACCCATGCTGAACGAAGAACAATTACAATCCAGACCGAGCCATGAACATACTAACTAGGTGAACTCTTTCTTTATTATTTTTTCGACATCTATCACACTCTATTTTCTTTCCTCCATTGAGGATAATGAAAATTAAGTTGGGGGGAAGGATAAATAAAAATTTTAAGTCCTTAAGTATAGTAATAATTAGTCTTGTGTACCTTATTTCATGTTGATTTGAAATTTTTCAGGCATTTTAATCAATGGTTGATTAATGGTCCAGAGAATTTTTGAAATACCAAGGATCAAATTATTAAGAAAATCCAATAAATGGTTAGGTCTAGAACAAAATAAATTTTTGAGTAATTCTAAAATCCTCTTCTAGCCTATATTCAATAAAGAATCTACTTCATATGGATATGAGTGAAAAAATTTTAAAAAATAAAAAATTATGAAAAAAATAAATAAATAAAGAGTAAGTTCTAAACATTAGTCTCTCATCAAGTAATTGAATCCCGTTGCCTAAGTAAGCAATGTTATTCGCATAAAAATGTAGGCAATATGAAGAAGCTTGCTATACAGTCAATTTTAATCTATAACTTATTTGACTCAAGTTAGTAAGTCTGAGGGATGTTCTACACCTAGTGTTCTAAAGCTAACTGGTTCGAGAGTCATTAGTTCAAAGCTCGCTATAAGGGTCAGATAGAAAGCTTAAGAGGTTGAAATATTGTACTAGCTATAAAAAAAAAATTCCAGTCCATACTAAAGATAAATGATTTAAAAAATAAAGATAAAAAATTGATCAAAGAAAAGCTCTAAAATTTTATGTTCTTCACTTAACTATAATTTGGGATAGAATTAATAATCTGATGATGTATTTCTTAAGTCTCTAACCAAGTATCAACTAACTTTAAAATGATCTGAAAAAACTTTTACATCTTATCAAGTCAGTATATACTTTTATTTTTTTTTTTTTACTCGAGAATGAGTAAAACTTAAGTTAGGGTGTGATAATTATCATAAATTACTAAATAACAGTATTAAATCATATATTAATTAACATGTATTTAAAAATAATTAATATTTTATTAGTATTTTGTAGAAAATAAGTTTACTAATATGAAGAGCTCAATTTATGGATTCTAATAAAATAAATTTTACTCAAATTGGAGTTAAAATGAGAAAAGATATAAAGTCCAGAAGCTTAAAAGAGAAAAGTAGAAAAAAACTTATTAAATTGGTTGGCTGAATCGGCCGGTCCAACTAGACTCGGTCCAACAAAAACCACCCAGAAATCGACCCAAATCAACCAAAAAAAGTCAATTGATGCACGGTGAACCAAATGGTCGGTCCATGGAATGGGCGCGGACCATCAGCTCAGTAGGCGCGGCGAATTGACGCACGACACATGGTGGACCCGGACTGCAAAGAGGTCTACAATATTTTCATCAGGATGTATAGGGGTATTTTAGTTTTTTTAACCAGCGTGCTGGCTTCTAATTGGTGCGAGTCTTCCTCGAGCCTTGTCCATGGTGGTCTATGGCTATAGTTTTGCATGATCGAATGGTGGTCGTTGAAGCCGGTGGAGATCCAACGACAAATATTCATTCCGACTCTGAAAAGGTTACAAGCTTCATCTGAGCATGATCCAATAGCAAAAATTCATCCAGATAGAGATCTGATGGCTAGAATTAAATCTAGGCATTGATCAGAGGGTTTGCGGCTGATTTTTGATAGATTTTGGATCGTTTGATCATAGATCAATGGCTAGAAAGCTTTAGGATATTTGAAATCAATTTAGACTCAGATTTTGACTCTGAAAATAACTCTAAAAATCTTGTTTTCTCCTATATTTAAACACTTTTACACCCACGGCCTGAGAACAAGTCTTCTATGCAAAAAATAGAGAAAGAAATACAGCTTCTTCTCTCTTTTCTCTCTCTTTCTCTCTCTCTCCTCCTTTTTTCTTCCAACCTTCAATCAAAGAAGCTCTGAAGATGTCGGGAGTAAGCAGATCGTCAACATGCATGGCTAAGGAGCTTGATTCTAGGAGAGTAGATAAAATCTTCTGCATGGGTTGTAATTTTTTTTCTTAATCTTTTGTAATTATCTTTTTTGCAAAATATATTCTCTTGCTCAATTTTTAAAAAAATTATCTTTTTTATGCATGAGATCCTGATTACTTGACATGCTATTTATTGGTTAAAGATCTAAATAAATTATATTCATTAGAATGGATTGTGATCGGCAGATACATGCCATACTTAATTTGAAAATTTATTTTAGAAAAAAAATATTAAAAGTCATGTACTTATTTTTTAAGAATTAAAGTATTGAATAGTTTATGATTTCATAGAGATGGATCATTATCAAGAGATATAATTCATACTCTAAGAAAATAAATTATAATCTTAACTAAATTCTTAAAAATAATAAATTTTTATATTAAAAAAAATTACTACAACCATATTGAAGATGGATTCAAAATTTTAAAATAATTTTTATTAATTCAAAAATCCTAATTAATTAAGCTTTTATTTTTTTATTTTAATTTGTTAAACTTTAAATTTAATCTTTTTAATCTACTTATTTAAATTTTTGCTTTAAAATTAAATTAAAAATTTTATTTTTAATTAAAATTGAACATAACTTAGCCTCCAATCTTCGAGAAAATTGACATTTGACTCACCACTATCATAAATATTAAAATTAGGTTTAATCTTTATTTATTGCTCTAATGACAAGCAGTCAGTGGGTAGCCAACTGCTACCACTATCCACGATGTGGGAGGAGCAATTACACTACCTACTATTGGTGGAAGTAATGGTTCATGTGGCACACAATAGAAAGAATAAATAACCAAAATGAATAGTAGTATCTATCTTTCTACAACTTATGATGTAGGAGGAAGATAACACTACCCATCAAATGTGGGAATAATGGCCCTATGGCATACTATAGCAAATATAAGTACCCAAAATGGGTAATGCTTCCCATTTTTCTACCATCATGACATAAAAAGAAAGGAACAACTACCTATTTTAGCAATAGTGGCCCATATGGCAGACCACAACAATGACAAGAGTATCCAAAGCTAAGAAATAGCATCCATCCTACTAATGAAGAGCACTTATAAATATCAAATTATAATCATAATGAGAGACATCTTTCAGAATGATGAAAATTCCTTCTATTAATCTTTTTCTTTATTTTATGTTTTACATTAGTTTTTTTTTACAATAGATTTATAGTAGTAGATAGCATTCCATTATCCTAAAAATTTTTGAAGTTTCTGTTAGAAAATGTATCCCAAAGTCAGTCATCAACCTGTTGATGGCTGTACTATTTTGTAAATATAAATGATTTATGTTGGAAGTAAAATAGCTCCCGTCAAAGTCTGGATAACCTCCAATGCATGTATGCCGGATGACCTTCTCAACCGTGATAAGCAACCCCCCTTCAGTGACCGCAGAACTCATCAAAGACATGATAAACTTTGTTCGACCAAACTTGAATAGTGAAGGAAGTTATTAACTGACTCTAGTCCTAGTATTAGTAGAAGCCCATCGAATATTAAATCCCAACACTGTCCGACTTTGTTTATGGCAAACCTTGAGAGCGGTCGAGTTCCTTCACGGCAGATAGCACATCCCCTTAACCTTATGCCAGGAATCCCGTCCAGCCGAATTCCCCTCCAGTCAAATTCCAATCTGATTGAACTCCTTTGCTTTACTTTATGGATAGCGATCGATCTTGAGAGTAGCCGAGTTCCTTCATTCCTTTCTGACAATTGCAGATCTAACTAGCTTATATCGTGTATATCAGTTGGACAAGTTTGAATAGTAAAAGGACCTCATCGTTAGCACAAGTTTGATTTTCAATCTGGAATAAATAGTAGCCACTCCATAGATAATGAATCTCCATACTCTTTTAATCCAAACTTTAGGCGGACCTTGAGTATTGGCCGAACTTTCTTTGAAAGGTAGGATTATGATTCTAATCAAAGGATCCATTGTCTTCTCCAACTTTCAGTCTAGAATAGTTGTCCACTCTTGGTCGATCTTGAAGGTGGCCAAACTCCTCAAGACTACCGCAACAGCACCAACAGACCAATCGATTGTAGGTTTGCTATCTGATTATCTGATAGTTGATCTTCAAGTTTGGCTGATTAGACTTTGAGTTCTTTCCAGCATGAGTAGCTTGCCTGCAAATATAAAAGTCCATAGCCTCTTGATCGAACTCTAATAAATTAACTCCAACTGCCTATAAGTCATGACAAATGATAGTCCACTTTCTATAATAAACTCCATATAGCCCAAACAACCTACTGACATTCTATTATGACCGTCACTTTCATTTTATTATGAGCTTTGCCTATATAAGGGACCCTCTAGTTATGTTTCCTTCTCTAAGCACTAAGTTCTCCTCTCTACTCTAAATTCTCTTGAGTACTCCATCCTTATTGGCCAGAGAACTAACATGACCGTCAGAAGATCCTACTAGAGCCAACTCCGGCTAGGACTTTTATCTTGCAGATCTCATCGACGGCCTCATCTTCTCCAACTCCAGTGAACTTCGGTGTCAGCATCGTTTTCTGCACCAATAGGATTGATGCTAGAGGAAGGATTCTCACTGAGCCCTTGTTTTTAAAGGAGTACCCAGTCGACTTCTTCTTCTTCCTTACTTTTACTCTATTTTCTTCTGATCTCTTCTAGTTTCAGCAATATGCCACCCAAGAAAGCTTCAATCCGATAATCCACCACCTTTGTTGCCAAATCTCACCCAAATCAGCCTGCTCTAACCTCATTGCCGGCACCTCAACCTCACCAGCAGTTGTAGTGGATCTGGAATAGTTTAACCTACTGGTGTAGCAGGTTAGGGGTCTCACTAAAGTAGTGCAAGTCATGCAACAGCCCCCAGCACCAGTTCGCTAGAAAGACCCTCGCTCGAATGCCGAGATTTGATGCAGGAAAGACCCACCTAGGTGAGTCGATCGATGACTCCTAGAAAGAGAAAGCAGAGAGCGGAGGCCCTTATTCTGATCATGATTCCACCCCTAGAGAATCACTACCTCACTATAGCCAGCCACACTTTAAGATCCATGATCGAGATGATATTTTCGATTAGATGCTTCAAGAAATGAACCATTGAATAAAGGAACTCTGGCACATTGCCCCCGCTCGCCATGATGACATTGTACTGACCCTTCATTCTCTACTCATATCATGCAAGAACCCATCCTACCGATCTAGTTGACCACCTCAAAGCCTTCAGAACTATGATGCTGCTCCATGGCATGCCTGATACTACTCTGTGCCAAACTTTCCCCTCTACTTTAAAAGAAGCAGCAAAAAATTGGTACTCAGATCTCAAACTAGATACCATCTTTTTTTTGATCAATTGAGCCATCAATTTACAGCTCATTTTATTAGCAACCGATGCTAGAGATGAGGTTTGGACTCTCTTATCAATATCAAGCAGAAAGACTTATATAAGTCATTTTAATGCTGCTACTTTGGAGGTTTGAAATTTGGACCAATCTATTGGCATGGCCACACTGAAGGGCGGCCTCTAGAAGAATGATCTCCTCTTCTCTCTGAAGAAAAATTATCCCCAGGATTTTGCCAACATGCTAGCTCAAGCAGAAGGCTATGCTCGAGTAAAGTTGGCCTTCAAACTGAAAGAAGAAGAAGCTGCAAGAGAGCGATAGGTGGATGAATCTAGTAAGCGCACTATCATTGAGAAGCTGATTAAAGCTTGGCCATGCTCCAGAACCCCTCTTGAGCATAGACAAATCCGAACTCCACCTCAGGCACATCAACAAAGAAACCCGAATTGAAGGGTATGGTAGAACTTCCCTCCTAGAAGATTTCACAACTATGCCCCTCTAATGCTCCAAAGATCCAAGTGCCAATGGAGATCAAGGAGCAGTTGCTAAAATAAAAAATGATATGATCTCATCTAGCCAAGTGCTACCCCAATAAGTATTGCCTTTATTATCGTGATCATGGTCACGATACTGAAGAATGCATCCAGCTCTAAGATGAAATCAAGGGCTCATCAGACGAGATCAGTTGAACCATTTTTTGAGATGTCGACCAGAAAGGAGAGAGGATCAACCAAGAGCTCTGCCACAACCTAAACCACCCTAGAGGGATGAGCTGCAAGGAGATCGACTCCCACTTGAAATCATCAACACCATCACTGGGAGACATCGACAGGGAGAAACTAGCGGATCTGCAGACCAACAAAGAGGCAAAGATCCGAGAAACCCATCGCTTTTACTAAAGAAGATGCATAAGGGGTTCAATTTTCACACAATAATGTGATCGTAGTAACTTTAAATATTGTTGATTATGATGTATGCTGCATTTTGATTGATAATGTAAGCTATGCTGAAGTTTTGTTTTATGATGCATTTTTTAAAATGTCTATACCTAACAGTTAAATGGGACTAATGAGCTCTCCATTAGTAGGGTTCACCGACGATGCTGTGCCGTGAAAGGAATAATTATCTTATCTGTTATAATAGGTCAGTACACAAAATAGTCTAAGGCTTAAGTTGATTTTCTAGTGATAAAGGCACCTTCCACCTATAACATAATTCTTGGCCGACCTAGCTTGAATGCACTTTGGGTTGTAGTTTCAACTTACTATTTGAAGATGAAGTTTCTTACAAGATATGGGGTCGAAGAAGTCAGAGGAGATCAGACTTTGGCGTGACACTGCTACACCATTGCCCTACAAGGAGGAAAGCAAACAGAGCCTTGTCTGGTAGATGGACGTAATGAAGGAAAGATCTAGGATTTCATGAACATATTTCGAAACTTTTTTTCAAAATCAGTCAACGAAAGTAATAAACTAATCATATTAATTTATTAAAATACATGAATTAATCCTAGATCTAGGATCTTATCTCATGATCTATGCATGCTATTGAATCTAAAATTAAAAATTAAGAAAAGATGATGTTGATCACATCAACATCAAAGCTATACTAGATTTAATCTAGAAAGAAAAAGAAGATCAAATCTCTCTTACCTTTGGAAGTTGGATTCTTTAACTCACTGATTTGAGGCTGAGGTTATTGCTCTAAGCTACACACATGTCTGGCCTCTATAGGATGTCCATACAAGACCTCGATCGTCGATCTAAAATCCAACGATAGAAAATTAGCACAATATGCTAGTACTGTACTGATCCTTTTTTGATGGCTGATCAAAAGTCTCCTCCAAACCTTGAACCCTCCAATAATCAAAAGAAGAAGTAGAGGATTTGGAAATGGAATTACTCTTCTAAAATCTCACAAAAGGAGGAAGAAGTGAATCAAGAAAAATCCTAGAGAAGAATCCTTTCTTCTCCCTTCTTTTTCTCTCACCAGGACACAACAATTTGTATCTCAATGAAGTACCACACCCAGATTCTTTTTGCACCAAAGCTTATCACATCCCAAACCTCTATCTCAGATCTAAAATCTATAGAACACTCATGTCCTAACTTTCTTTATATAGATAGTTATAATAGAGTCCTTGTCTAGATCAAACACCTAAAAAGGTAGGTCCAAATTTAGCAAGAATTGGGGCACCCAACTCTTGGGCGTTCCCTCCTTTTTTTCTATGGACTCTAAAGAATATGTGCAAAAAAGTCTTTCATTTCCCATGAAAAAATGAAAGGAAAATCAGGTGATTTGGTACCTCAATGAGATAAGAAAAGATGATGTGTCAAATTCTATCCAATAGAGACCTAGGTCAAAATAACTTATTTGTTTTGATCTATTCTATAACTAATTTCCTTCTAAAATGGTGGGAGACATAAAAAGGGCATGGATAAACTTTAGAAATAAAACTTTTCATGAAAATTCCAAGAGAATTAGTATGAGGGGGCATGGAAAGTAAGGTGGTGCAAGATGGAGAAATCCTAATCACGTTAGGACTTCTAGTTTTGACTTGGTCCAACTTATTATTTGAACACAATTAAATCAAAACTAATAAAATCCAATTATATATGATCTTAGTCTAACTAAGAGTCTAATTAAATTAGATTAAATCAAATTTAAATCTAATTTAATTTCAAATCAAATTATAAATTGGGTGCGTACAAGTCCTAATTGAATAAGGACTTGTTCTTCCTTGCAATTGGCTTATCCAATAAATAAATTGAACTTGATCCAATCAAGCCCAAATCAAATCTAATTAAATCATATTCATTTAAACTTAATCTCAGCCCTCTAACTTAATCAAATTAAGTTAATTAATAATCCAATTGCTAATCGATCCTTCTGTAATACTTGCACTAGGTTAAACATCAATCGTATTAATTATTTAACCTTAAAATAATTCTAAATCATTGATCAACATCCAATCAGATCGAGACCTCTTATGCATGTAGCCCTATATGTTAGAACCTAAGTCGGTAGAATAGAAGCAAATTTTTATACCAATCGAAGTGACCATATCTAGCAATGATATTCGATGGCCAAATAGGTCAAATGTGTAAAGTAATACTCTTAGAACTCATGTGAATATAGTTTTCGTATAATTTATTCCTTTGACTTAAATGCTTATAGGATGATTCAGAGTTTAACTATCAATCATGATTTTGTCATCCATATTGTATTTCAAAATATTAAATCCATCTCATGGATTATCCTAACTAAGGTTTTGCTAAATTGAAATACAGTGATGCATTTTTTGATGGAAAATATGTAGGGTTTCATGCATGAATTTCAAAATTTTTTTAATAAATAACGCAGCAAAACATGCAGATTAAATCATTTAATCTATAAATATATGTAATTAAATTACTAAATCCTACAACTAGGACCTATAATATGTCATAATGCATTCTAAATCTAAAATTAAAAGGATTTGGTATTGATCAAATCAATACCCTAGATCTAGAATGATTCTAGATCTGAAATCTAGATCACATCTAGGTGAGAGAAAAAATCATATCTCTTACCTTACATGGGTCGAGAACTCCGTAGTTGATTTTTATTATTGTCTTTGGAGCCGTACACACGTTCGACCTCTATAGGAGATCTACACAAGGCTGCAACAAAATTGAAGGTTTGTCGAATGAAGATCCGCTCGAAGTGCTAGTTTCTCGCGAATCCCTCTGGATGGTTAATCTAAAATTTATTCTTTAGATATCTTAGATATTTCAAGAGATGAAGAACAAGAGGAGGACTAGGAGAGAAATCTAATATTTAAATTTTTTAAAAATTAAAAATTAAATATATTAGAAAAGATCCTAAGAGAAGATAAATCTTTTCTTTCAGGACATCAACGACTGATGTCCTGAAAACATCCTTATGCTAGGACAAAGGAAAGACCTTCTCCCCTAGGCTTTTTCCATGTTTCTAGATCTTACACACTCTAATTTTTTTCATAGAAAAATTATATAAAAATATAGAGAAAAAGGGTTCTCAAAGAAATCCTAAGAGAAGACCTTCTTCTCTTTTTCTTCTCTCATCAGGACATGATCAGATCATCTCCAAAAAGATTACTATGCCCCAACACCTTGGAGCACAGATCCTTATGCCCTCTTCCTCTCTCTCTCTTAGATGTTTATCATATAAAAATTACATAAAATAAATAAGAGGAAGGTACTTAAAAGAAAAATAAAGAGAAGACAATCTTCTCTTACCTTTGTCCCTTCAAGACATTAACAATTGATGGCTTAATGAGGTCTCTCCTTCATGAAACTTGGCATCCAAAGTCTCCCATGGCTCCTCCTACTTTTCTTTTATTTTTTTATGACTTTTTTAGATTTTACACATCCTAAACCTGATAGGAGGCATCCTCCCTTTTATGTATGGAAGACTAGGTCAAAACCTAGTCTTAAAAGGAGACCGAGGAGTTTTAGGAGACGTCCAACTCTTGGATGCCTCCCCTCTTATTTTTTGGGTGTGAAGATTAGGAAACCATGTGCAAAACCAAAGAAATTAAGTGCATAAAAGAAAAGAAGGTATGAAGAAAAAATTTCATAAGAAAAGAAGGTGTTTTGGAGAATTGGAACTCTTTCAGAAGGAAACAAAACCAAACCACTTACCAAATTTGATCAAATCAAATTTTAATTAATCTCTTCAGATATTTAGTGCATGGAGAAGCTCTTATTGGTGTGGAGAACATCACATAAAGATCTAGAAATAAAATATGGGCAATGACTTTTATTGGTGCAAGGAAGGTGTGGAGAACATCACATAAAGATCTAAAAATAAAATATGGGCATTGACTTTTATTGGCACAAGGAAAGAGTGAGAGTTTCAGTCCAACTAGGACTCTTCTTATTTGACTAGATCAAAACTATTTTGAATCTAATTCAAATCAAATTAAATACAACCTAATTAAAGATGATCCTAGTCCAACTAGGAGCCTAATTAAGTTAGGTTTAAACCATATTTAAATCTAATTTAAATTTCAAGTCAATTTGGAATTATGTGCACTCAAGTCCTAGTCTAACAAGGACTTGTTCTTCCTTGCAATTGACTTATCCAATAAACTAATTAGACTCAATCTAATTAATTCTAAACCAATTCTAATTGAATCTAATTCAATTAAACTTAATCTCAGCCTAATTGTTCAATCAACTTGAGCCAATTAACAATCTAATTGCTAATCGATCCTCCTGTAATACTTGCATTAGGTCAAACATCAATCGCATTGAACGTTTGATCTTAGAATGATTCTCAATCATCGATTAATCATTTGATTAAGTTACAACCTCTAATGCATATGATCCTATAAGTTCGAACCTAAGTCGGTAGCATAGGAACTAATTTCTATACCAGTCAAAGTAAATATCTAGCAATGGATTTTGACGTCCAGATAGGTCAAATATATGCAAAGCAACATTCTTAGAACCTTGGCCCATGGTTATCATATAATTCATCCCTATGACCAATAATGCTCAAGACGACTTTGAGTATGTTATCAACACTCATACAAGTCATCTCTATTGTGTCTAAAAGTTTTGCAAATCCCGTGACTTCTCATGAGGATTACTGAGGCCTAGGTTTTGCTAAATTGAAACACAATGAGTCATTCTCTTCCTGTAGTTAATTAGGAGTGGTCAATCCCATCTTGACTTACACACCGACTTCATAGGTACTTGACTATACCCAAAAATCTTTCAAACCTATATTAGAAATACAAGCAGTCCGACACCAAAGTATAATGAGTTGCTTGCAAGTCACTGTGGTAATCTCAAATTGGAGGGATACTTATACCTATTAGCCTTAGTTAGCTACTCTTGATAGTAGAGTGCTACATTGATCATGTTCAGTGCAGATGTACTCTTACATCTCACCTGGATGCCATACCAGTGTCTTCACACCACTTGGTTATGAGGACAACCAACGCATATGGCATACAGCGACCTATACTCGATAAGTTATCATCCTTATTAATAACTTATCATTTGATCGTGAATAATTTAAAAACCATTCAATAAATCCTCTTTTATCGATTGATTATGGTTCTAAGGACTTCATCATAATTTAGGAGTTCATTTAAGAAAGATAGAACTTTTATGATGAACCAACCAAATAACTATTACTATTAGATAATTCATATACTAATTTCAATCATCTACTACTTAGATAATTGGCTTTAGGACATATTTTTCAATATTTTCTCCAACTCTTGGAGTGGTCAATCCCATCTGAATCAGTCATCGACTTCACAAATACTTGACTATACCCAAAAATATTTCATTACTGAATTAGAAATTCAGATAGTCCGGCACCAAAGCATAGTGAGTTGTTTGCAAGCTACTGTGGTGATCTCAGGTCTAAGGGACACTTATATCTATATCCCATCAGAGAAATTTTTGATAGCAGAATGCTCTGAAGTTGGTCATGTTCAATGACAATGTATTGTTATATCTCACCTATATGCCATACCAGTATTTTTACACTCCTTGGTTAAGAGGACAACCAACCTATATGGTATACAATGACCTATACTCGATAAACATTATTGTCTTAATTAACAACGTATCATTGAATCATGAATAGTTTAAGGACTAATTGATAAATCCTCTTTTTATCAAAACTAAATAGTCCTAAGAACTTCATCACAATAAAGAAGTTCATTAGAAGATATAGACTTTATGATGAAAATGCTATAATATTTATTTTATTCAATAATAGATCATTTATAATTATAAAATAATACAACCATCAACAAGCTGACGATTGGCTTTGAGATATAATTTTCAATACTTAATGCCCACGATGACTTAACTAAAGAGCAGGGGGAATCTATTGACGATCGTGTCATGGTTTCACTATATGATGGAAATGAAGATCATACTATCCAAATTTGCTCCAATTTGAGAGGAAAAGTCAGAAAATAGCTCATCGTCTTCTTATGGAGAAATGTTGACATTTTTGCTTGGGTACCTATAGATTGCTCAGGATTGTTGTTGAAGTGATGGAACATTACCTAGATATGGATTTCAAACGTCGACCAATAAAATAAAAGAAGTTTAGTTTTGCACCAAAGTGGCAAAAGATCATTACAGTTGAAGTAGACAAGCTCCTCAAAGCCTAGTTCATCCGAAAGGTATCCTACCTAGACTGGATTGCGAACGTGGTTCTTGTTAAGAAGATGAATGATAAGTGGAGGATGTGTATAGACTTCACAGATTTGAACAAAACTTGCCCAAAGGATAGCTATCCTTGGTCCAAAATTGATCAGCTGGTGGATGCGACCTCAGGCCATGAGCTTCCTTCTCATCTTCATGGTGTTAGATATATGTGCCCTAGAAGCCAGAATTGGCTGACACTTGTAATACACTTCTAGGGGCAAAATTATAATTTTGACTAAAAGCAATAAATGGATTATTTTCTATCACATATGTGTATTTAGTGTCTGTGATACATCCTTTGAGTTAATGGTAATGATAATTCATATTTTCAAGAGTTGAAAATTTAAGACATGAATAATCATTATTAACTCATAAATTGCTCCTGACCATAGGATCATCACGAGGATGGTGATTGATCCGGAAGGTTGGTGTACAATCGCTTCTCTTTAGTAGATGAGTCTTGAGTCTACGGTGTGGAGACACCGGAGCGAGAGTACAGGTACTCGTTAGAGAACGAGGGCACTGAGCGTGACCACCTCGAGTAGTCATTAGGGAGTCTACCTTCTCGTCAATGACTGACTCGATGCTGCAGTAGTGTGTCTGGTTCTTTGACCTGAGATGCATCGGCAGTTCACCTTGAGGGTGTTATAGTTTGACTACACCATTACTCGGTCTCCTAGCCATATGGAACCCTGAGGTGTATGTTGGCTATGAGCATGTTCATTGTAGGAACTGGATTGCATCAAGATGGAATCTATCTACCTCGGTGGTAGAGGAGTAGCCCTATGATGATCATGAGAATCAAGTCCAGAAATCCATGGCCATGGTAGAGTGAAATAATAGAAAGAGTTTCTATTTAGATTTTCACATTGGACTCGAATCGAATGATTACATCATATGACAGAGACTAGGGTTTGACGAGTTCACCTTAACCCTAATCTGATCGGGGCTCAAGATAGAAGAACTGAATCACACAGGTAGCTGCACCAAGAGGTTCGCATTCAGCTCTGATGGGTTGCCACCATATACTGCTAGGTGTCACTGGTGGATTTTGGGAGCAATTAGAATGATTTAGATGATCGATCATTCTAGCTGTTCGAATCAGAAGAGTTCTGATCCATCGAAAGGAGTTTCGATGATGTCGATGATAGAGATCATGACATATCCCATTACCATACAGAACTGAACCTAACTGGGTCACACAAACAAGGGTTTGAATCTGGTGATCATCAATTGAACTGATCTAGTTCAATTGATCTGAATGAGATTCAATTAGGTTCAAGGAAATCGTGCTAGCACTCGATTGAACCTAACGTTCTTCTTTTGCTATCATAAATAAGTTGTCCTGTCTGAGCCAAAGGAGTTTGTGCTCAAACAGAGGCCTTCATATGGTCTGATAGGAGGTTGTCCAAGTCAGAAAAGGTTGTCTTATTTGTAAGACACTACCTGCCATTTTTGGTCACCTGCCATTTCTTGTTCTTTGACTTTGGTCAAAAGTCTACCTTTGACTGGTCAAACGTTGACCATTGACACTTTGACTTTTGACCACATGTCATGCACCTATTGGAGAGCTGGTGGGGGCCTGTCCCCCTGCCAGAACCTGGCAAGGAGAAGGGCGCACGCCACCCTAGGCGTGTGCCCAAGTTGGAGGCGCCTAGGAGTCCTTGTTGGACAAGGACTCCATCTCCTTTTTGGATTCCAATTAGAGTTCTTCTAAGAACCAACTTTGACTGGTCTTAGGCACCCTCTAAGGAGGAATCCAGGGGACTCTATTCCCACCAATCAGATTTAGATCTGATTTCACAAAGGGTTGTGATTGGTTGGGAAGAAGAGGAGTTGGATCACAGCTAGTCTATAAATAAGACCCTGTACCCAACTCAGATTTAAAAGAGATATGATGAGATCATAGTTTCTCCCATGCCCCAAGGCTGCCTCTCCCCTCCTTCTCCATGCCATAGTCTCTTCTCCCCTTGCTCTCCACGTCCAAAAGGAGTTTTGGACCTTGGTTGGTGCGATTCAGATCAAAGAAAGGCGATCAAAAGTAAGAAGGCTGCGCTGCTGCAAAGGACGACTGCTCATCTTCAAAAGAGTTTTGAAGATCCTCCAGATCAGATCCAGATCTGATTTTTGGAGGTGTGATAGAGAAGAAGAGGATCTCCAGATCCAACCCGAGTGGATACCGGTAGAGGCCAGGCGCTTGCGTGGCTAAGATCCAGAACCTTCCGCTGCAAACAGGATCATCAACAGGGTAATAGGATTACCCAGATCAGGTAAATTAAATTTGATTTAATTTATCTTTTAATTTTATTTTATTAAAATAATAAGAATCAGATCTAAAACATATCAAGATCTGATTGGGATCAAGAGAAAAATTTTTGAAATATATCTCTTGATCTGATCAGATCTGAACGAACCTGGACCGGAAAAATCAGGATTTTCCCTTCAACTGGTATCAGAGCCATGGTTCTAAATTGTTTAGATCTGATTTTAAATTTATTTTAATTAGAAAATAATTGATTTTAGATGTCACATGAGATGTGATCAGATCTGAAATCAGAAAAAATTAAAATTAAATAATTTGGATCTAAGATTAGAAGATATGCATGACTAGTTCTAGAATAGAATAGTTCTATAGAATATTCTTGCATATTTTTGATTTAATCTGATTAAATCATGTTTTAGATCTTTTTATTTACTATTTTTTGATATTATAAGTGTTATAATAACATCTAAAAAATAGCAAATAAAAATTATTTAATTTTTGAATATCATATGAGATATGATTGATGCATGTCTAGACTAGTTGTAGAATAGTTCTACATAATTATCTAGATTAGAATTTATTTTGATTAGATCAATTTAAATCTAATTTTTTAGATTATTATGAGATAATTTAGATCTGAAAATATGCATGATTATGATACATGAGATGTATGCAAAATATGCCATGATTAGATCTACTTTATATATGAGATATATGATATAGATCTGATATTGTTTTGTAGTATTGAATGTTCCTGATTAAGGCGTTCCTCTTGGCCGTCCGGTCATAAGAACGAAGAAGGGTTTAAAGGCCCTCTCTTCCCATTCGATGGGGTGTTCTTATGATGTGTAGGGGTGCTGCGTGTTCGTCCTTAATCAGAAACCCAAAACTTACTTTCTGCAAAACCCTAGATCCTGAAACCCTAGGATTTATTGTGCATATTTTGTTTATGAACCCTACTTAATTAAGAATTAAGTTTATGGAATATTAATTAGGTCTAAAATTGAGAATTTCAGATCTAAGACATATTCATAATACTGGGTTCGGGCTTGGGTAGCTCAATTAGGTCTAAGCGGTTGATCAAACCGAATCAAGAGTTGGTTAGATGGGATCAACAATGCTTAAATTGACCAGCCTAATAGGATTAAGTCTGGGTCAAGATCGAGTCACGATCAAGCAAGACCTAATTAGGCTCAGAGGTTAGAGTCTGGATTGTAGGCTAACCCAATTGGTTCTGGCTCAACAATTTGGTGTCTAAGGTAAGTTTGGCATAGACGACCGACTGGTTTTTAATTGGAAGCTACTCGACCTGAATGCGTTCTTGTACGAGTTAATGGCATATTCCTTCCACCGGATCTCACTTACCTGGCCATATCTGTTGACACAGTTCTGATCTGAGGTGGTCAATAATCCGAGCTAACCCATGCCACTAGGTTAGTCATAATTGTTATGACTAAGCCAAGTCTAGTTTAATGAGACCTGAATCAATTCTCCCTAAGAAAAGATTAAGTCTGAGGTCTTCCACCATTGTAGATGTGCGGGCCCTTCCCGGGGTTGATTGTTCTCGGCTGGATACAGTGGCTCAGTTGCACCGGGAAGATGCAACCATGTCTATTAGGCATTGGATGCTATGGGCTGGAGGATGAGTTGGGCTCAATATTTCCGGATACGGTGAGAGACTCAATTAGGAACCCAGTCTATGCAAATGGTGGGTCTGACTTAACTAAGGAGTGGATCAATATTCCGGATACGGTGAGATTCATGAATTAGAGACCAAGTTTGGGTGCACCATGATTAGAGAATCATTGAACAAGAGTTGTTCACTCATTGGCTAACCCATCACCAATAACTGTTAGGTGAGGTGATGAGTCAGTTGGTGAGACCGCACCACCCACTAGAAATCATTAATCGTGGAGATTTTTCGCATCTCTACAGAGGGAGTGTAGGGATCCGAGAAAATAGTGGGAGCTAATTTGTTTAAAAATAAAATCCCTAAATAAATTGGTCAAGTCAAAATTACAGTATCTAACTAGAATCTTTGACTCTCTACAGGAAAATGTCTGCGTCCAACCCATTGGCACGTATCCTGGACACACATAGACTGACTGGACCCAATTATAAAGATTGGCTCAGGAACTACAAAATTATTTTGGGTTCCGAGAAGTTAACCCATGTTTTGGACCAGGACCCTCCCACATTACCAGCCCGTCCATCTGTTGAACAGAGAGCGTCTCTGGAAAAATGGATTGACGAAGATAATAAGGCCAGATATTACATGTTGGGCTCGATGTCTGATGAGCTCCAGCGCCAACATGAGGATATCGGGACTGCTCGCCAAATGTTGGCTCACCTGCAGGAGATGTTTGGTGAACAGAGTCGCGCAGCCAAATATCAAGTCACAAAATGACTTTTTAAGGCTAAGATGCGTGATGGGCAGTCAGTCCAAGATCACTGTCTGACAATGATCAAGGACATGGAAGAGCTTGAGAAGCTCGGTGTGAAGTTGGACTTGGACCTGCAGAACGATATCATTCTGCAATCCTTGACTGATGCATATGGGCAATTCATCATGAATTACCACATGCATAAACTTCAGAATTCCTTGGCCGAGTTAATGAATATGCTGGTTACCGCTGAGCTTTCTATGAAAGGTTCTAAAGGCTCAGTTCTTGCTATGGAACGGACTTCTTCCAAAAGAAAGTCTTATGGAAAGAAAAAGAAGTCTGTGAAAAAGCAAAAGGTGGAAGGATCAAAGAAGAAGAAGGCAGAAGCCGAAGAAAAAGGCCGATGGTCAAAGGAAAGTGTTTCCATTGCAACAGCGACGGCCATTGGAAGCGGAACTGCCCTACTTACCTGGCCACCCTGAAGAACAAGAAGGAAGGTCCTTCTGGAGGTATGCTCGTTATTGAGTCTAACCTTACGGTTTCTTCTGCATCCAGTTGGGTGCTTGACTCTGGTTCTAGTGCTCATCTGTGCACTTCTATGCAGGGTCTTGAGGATAGCAGGAGGCTGAGGGATGGAGACATGATCCTACGCATCGGTAATGGAGCAAGAGTTGCTGCAGTAGCCGTGGGAACATACCCTCTTCGATTACCATCTGGTTTAGACTTAGTTTTGAAAGACTGTTATTTTGTGCCTGCAGCTAGCAGGAATTTGATTTCTGTTTCATGCTTAGCACAAGAAGGTTATGTGATCACCTTCTTTAAGGACCATTGTAACATTCTTTATGAAAGAAATAAAATTGCAAATGGTTTCCTTATTAATGGTCTTTATCAGCTACATATTGATGTACCTGTTCTAACTATCGAGCAAAACGTGAATGCCAAACGACCTAGGGATAGTCCAAACGACAGATATCTATGGCACCTGAGATTAGGTCATATAGCAGAAGATAGGATCAACAAATTGGAGAAAAATGGGCTATTGAGTCCATTGACTTTCGAGTCATATCCAACTTGTGAATCCTTGTCTTCAAGGCAAAATGACTAAACTCCCTTTTGTTGGACATGGGGAGAGGGCCACAGATCTCCTTGCCCTAGTACATACTGATGTGTGCGGCCCATTTGATGTGCCGGCTAGAGGCAATTTTGTCTACTTCATTACCTTTATCGATGATCTGTCTAGGTATGGGTATGTGTATCTTATGAGACACAAGTCTGAAGCCTTTTGAAAAGTTCAAAGAATTCAGACATGAAGTAGAAAAACAAACAGGAAAACCCATTAAGGTTCTTCGATCAGATCGAGGAGGTGAATACCTTAGCCAGGGAATTCCTAGACTATCTCAAGGATAATGGCATAGTCTCTCAATGGACTCCACCAGGAACACCTCAACTCAACGGGGTTTCAGAATGGAGAAATCGGACTCTATTAGATATGGTTCGATCCATGATGAGCTTCACAGACCTCCCTGATTTTCTTTGGGGACACTCATTGTTAACTTCAATCTATCTACTGAATAGGGTTCCCTCTAAAACCGTTCCTACCACACCGTATGAGATATGGCACGGTAAGAAACCAAGTCTGAGTCATCTCAGAATTTGGGGTTGTCCGGCTCATGTCAAAAGACAACAAGCGGACAAGTTAGAGTTTAGGTCCTTTCAGAGCTCGATTCATAGGATATCCTAAAGAGTCATTAGGATACTATTTCTACATTCCAGAAGACCACAATGTGATTGTGAGTCGACATGCCATCTTTCTTGAAAAATAGTTTATTCAAGATAGCGGCATTGGAAAATAGATCAAGCTTGATGAGAAAGTCTCACAAGCAGAACGAGCTAAGGACCAAGTGGAACCAAATCAGGTTGAGCCAATAAGAACACTACCTCCTCCACCTCGTAGATCGGAAAGAGTTTTCCGTCCCCCTGAAAGATACTTAGGTATTATTTCAGAGGATGTAGAGGAAAATGTTCCTCGTAGGTAATGGTGCTCATGGTGATGATCCCAAAACCTACAACGAGGCGATATCAGATATCGACTCCGAGAAATGGCTAGAGGCAATGCAGTCAGAAATTGACTCGATGCACTCAAACCAAGTCTGGACCTTGGTAGATCCACCAGAAGGTATAGTACCTATTGGATGTAAATGGATCTTCAAGAGAAAGATTGGTGCAGATGGGAATGTGGAGACATTCAAGGCTAGACTGGTGGCAAAAGGTTATAGTCAACGCGAAGGCATTAGACTATCAGGATACCTTTTCCCCAGTAGCTATGCTAAAATCCATCCGCACATTGCTTGCTGTTGCAGCCTATTTCGATTATGAAATATGGCAAATGGACGTGAAAACGGCATTCCTAAATGGATATCTTGAGGAAGATATCTATATGGAACAGCCGCTAGGTTTCACATCCAGTGATACTGATCACAAGGTTTGCAAGCTGCAAAGGTCCATATATGGACTTAAGCAAGCATCTCGGAGCTGGAACACTCGTTTCAATGATGTGATCAAAAAGTTTGGTTTCATCAAAAATGAAGAGGAACCATGTGTTTTCAAAAGGGTCAGTGGGAGCGCTGTTGTCTTCCTCGTATTGTACGTGGATGACATCCTCCTTATTGGGAATGATATTCCCATGTTGACATCAGTCAAGATGTGGTTGTCCAAGGAATTCTCCATGAAAGACCTAGGTGAAGCATCCTTTATTCTAGGAATTAAGGTCTATAGGGATAGACCGAATAGGATGCTAGGACTTTCACAGAAGATGTACATAGAGGAAGTACTAAAGAGGTTTAGTATGGAAAACTCTAAGAGGGGATTAATACCCTTCAGACATGGTATTCATCTTTCCAAGAAGATGTGCCCCAGCACACCTGAGGAAATAGAACGCATGAGCAAGATCCCTTATGCTTCTGCAATAGGGAGCCTCATGTATGCCATGCTATGTACACGACCTGATATAGCCCATGCTGTGAGTGTCACAAGCAGATATCAGTCAAATCCAGGTGAAGAACACTGGACTTCTGTGAAATGTATCCTTAAGTACTTGAGAAGAACTAAGGATATGATGTTGGTCTTTGGTAATGGAGAACTCCAAGTCCAGGGATACACAGACTCGGATTTCATGTCCTGATATAGATGATCGAAAGTCGACATCTGGCAGTCTGTTTGTGTGCAATGGTGGTGTACTGTCAGCTGGAAGAGTTCCAAGCAAACGGTGATACCACCCCATCCACGATTACCTCGAAAAGGGTTACGTCGAGGTCAAGAGAGTCAACTCCACAGATAATGTGGCAGACCCACTTACAAAGCCGTTGGGCCAGCAGAAGATCGAAGCCCACCTTGAGAAGATGGGACTTAGACTTGTAGCCAATTGGCTTTAGGACAAGTGGGAGATTGTTAGATATATGTGCCCTAGAAGCCAGAATTGGCTGACACTTGTAATACACTTCTAGGGGCAAAATTATAATTTTGACTAAAATCAATAAAATGGGTTATTTTCTATCACATATGTGTATTTAGTGTCTGTGATACATCCTTTGAGTTAATGGTAATGATAATTCATATTTTCAAGAGTTGAAAATTTAAGACATGAATAATCATTATTAACTCATAAATTGCTCCCGACCATAGGATCATCACGAGGATGGTGATTGATCCGAAAGGTTGGTGTACAATCGCTTCTCTTTAGTAGATGAGTCTTGAGTCTACGGTGTGGAGACACCGGAGCGAGAGTACAGGTACTCGTTAGAGAACGAGGGCACTGAGCGTGACCACCTCGAGTAGTCATTAGGGAGTCTACCTTCTCGTCAATGACTGACTCGATGCTGCAGTAGTGTGTCTGGTTCTTTGACCTGAGGATGCATCGGCAGTTCACCTTGAGGGTGTTATAGTTTGACTACACCATTACTCGGTCTCCTAGCCATATGGAACCCTGAGGTGTATGTTGGCTATAGCATGTTCATTGTAGGAACTGGATGGCATCAAGATGGAATCTATCTACCTCGGTGGTAGAGGAGCAGCCCTATGATGATCATGAGAATCAAGTCCAGAAGCCCATGGCCATGGCAGAGTGAAATAATAGAAAGAGTTTCTATTTAGATTTTCACATTGGACTCGAATCGAATGATTACATCATATGACAGAGACTAGGGTTTGACGAGTTCACCTTAACCCTAATCTGATCGGGGCTCAAGATAGAAGAACTTGAATCACACAGGTAGCTGCACCAAGAGGTTCGCATTCAGCTCTGATGGGTTGCCACCATATACTGCTAGGTGTCACTGGTGGATTTTGGGAGCAATTAGAATGATTTAGATGATCGATCATTCTAGCTGTTCGAATCAGAAGAGTTCTGATCCATCGAAAGGAGTTTCGATGATGTCGATGATAGAGATCATGACATATCCCATTACCATACAGAACTGAACCTAACTGGGTCACACAAACAAGGGTTTGAATCTGGTGATCATCAATTGAACTGATCTAGTTCAATTGATCTGAATGAGATTCAATTAGGTTCAAGGAAATCGTGCTAGCACTCGATTGAACCTAACGTTCTTCTTTTGCTATCATAAATAAGTTGTCCTGTCTGAGCCAAAGGAGTTTGTGCTCAAACAGAGGCCTTCATATGGTCTGATAGGAGGTTGTCCAAGTCAGAAAAGGTTGTCTTATTTGTAAGACACTACCTGCCATTTTTGGTCACCTGCCATTTCTTGTTCTTTGACTTTGGTCAAAAGTCTACCTTTGACTGGTCAAACGTTGACCATTGACACTTTGACTTTTGACCACATGTCATGCACCTATTGGAGAGCTGGTGGGGGCCTGTCCCCCTGCCAGAACCTGGCAAGGAGAAGGGCGCACGCCACCCTAGGCGTGTGCCCAAGTTGGAGGCGCCTAGGAGTCCTTGTTGGACAAGGACTCCATCTCCTTTTTGGATTCCAATTAGAGTTCTTCTAAGAACCAACTTTGACTGGTCTTAGGCACCCTCTAAGGAGGAATCCAGGGGACTCTATTCCCACCAATCAGATTTAGATCTGATTTCACAAAGGGTTGTGATTGGTTGGGAAGAAGAGGAGTTGGATCACAGCTAGTCTATAAATAAGACCCTGTACCCAACTCAGATTCAAAAAGAGATATGATGAGATCATAGTTTCTCCATGCCCCAAGGCTGCCTCTCCCCTCCCTCTCCATGCCAAACCACCTTCTCCCCTTGCTCTCCACGTCCAAAAGGAGTTTTGGACCTTGGTTGGTGCGATTCAGATCAAAGAAAGGCGATCAAAAGTAAGAAGGCTGCGCTGCTGCAAAGGACGACTGCTCATCTTCAAAAAGAGTTTTGAAGATCCTCCAGATCAGATCTAGATCTAATTTTTGGAGGCGTGATAGAGAAGAAGAGGATCTCTAGATCCAACCTGAGTGGATACCGGTAGAGGCCAGGCGCTTGCATGGCTAAGATCCAGAACCTTCCACTGCAAACAGGATCATCAACAGGGTAATAGGATTACCCAGATCAGGTAAATTAAATTTGATTTAATTTATCTTTTAATTTTATTTTATTAAAATAATAAGAACTAGATCTAAAACATATCAAGATATGATTGGGATTAAGAAAAATTTTTTTGAAATATATCTCTTGATCTGATCAGATCTGAACGAACCTGGACCGGGAAATCAGGATTTCCCTTCACATGGATGCCTTCTCTTGCTACAACAAAATTCGGATGGCACTAGAAGATGAGAAGAAAACTACTTTTATTATTTACTGTGGTTTTTATTATTACAGAATTATGCCCTTTAGGCTTAAAAATGTAGGTGGGATATACCAGTGCCTGATAAATAAGATCTTCAAGAAGCAGATCGGCTGTGATATGGAGGTCTATGAAGATGACATGCTTGTTAAAAGTCGATCTTCATCAAATTATATTGCCGACCTAGAAGAGATCTTTAGCACCCTTTGGAAGTATAAAATGAAGCTGAATCCTACCAAATGTGCTTTCAGAGTAACTTCAAAAAAATTTCTAGGATTTATGGTATCAAGGCATGGCATTGAAGTGAATCCTAAGAAGATTAGAGCCGTCTAAGAAATAACTATACCAAAAATAATAAAAAAGGTTCAACGCTTAAAAGAAAAAGTTGCAGCTCTGAATCGCTTCGTCCCAAGGTTGGCTGAATATTGCATGCCCTTCTTCTAGGCACTCAAGCAGCAAAAAAACTTCTGCTAGACTTCTGAATGTCAACAAGCCTTTGAAAACTTAAAGAACTATCTAAGCTCACCTCCTCTCTTTGCCAAGGCCGAACTTAGTGAAGAATTATTTTTATACTTGGCCGTGTCTCCCGTTGCCATTGTAGCTATCCTGATCAAGAAAGAGGCAAACATTCAGAAGTCGATCTACTATATAAGTTGAGTTTTGAGGGATGCAGAAATAAAGTATACAAAATTAGAAAAGCTAACTTATGCCTTGTTGATTGCAGCTAGGAAACTTCGACTTTATTTCCAGGGGCATACGATCACACTTCTCATTGATCAACCCATCAAAGCAGTTCTTCATCGGCTTGATACCTCTAGAAGAATAGCGAAATAGGTGATTGAGCTCATCAAGTTCGACATCAATTTTCAACCTTGGCCATCCATTAAAGCTCAGATATTGGCCGACTTCATAATAGAATGTACCATCTCAAATCCGATCAAACTTGAGCAGCAAGAAGTTTGTGCTCCCAGAGTACAACCAAACTCTCTTGAAGAAAGAGTAGATCTCCCTGAGGTCTTTTGAGCTCTATATGTTGATGGTTCATCCAATGGCTCTAGTGTGGGCGCAGGCTTGATTCTAATTAATCTAGAAGAAATTATTACTAAATACATGCTATGCTTCGAATTCTCCACAACAAATAATGAAGTAAAATATGAAGCTCTAATTATGGAATTGAGAATGACTAAAGAATTGGAAGTGGACCATGTGAAAGTCTATAGTGATTCTCAATTGATAGTGGGGCGAGTCAATGGTACTTATGAAGCCCGAGAGGAAAGCAAGAAAAAATACTTAAAAAAGGTGAAGAGCTTAATCTCGACTTTCAGTAGCTTCAATATTCAATAGAATCCTAGAGCAAAAAACACTAAGGCCGACCTTCTCTCAAAATTAGCTACCTTGGCTCCGAGTGAGTTGCCGAAAGAAGTCTTCTTTGAGATTCTGTAGCATCCAAGTTTGGAGAAATCTCAGACAATAATGCAGGTCGACTATGAGCTCAGCTGGGTTAACCCTCTAATTCTATACCTCAAAGATGGAATTCTTCTCAGAGATCCTAAGAAGCTCGAAAATTGAAAAACCAGGCCTTCCGCTATGCTTTATATGAGAATAAGTTGTACAAGAGGTCATATTCCTTGCCACTTCTCAAATGTCTTCGATCTTCTAAAGCTGATTATGCATTGAAGGAGGTACATGAAGGAATATACAAAAATCATCTTGGAGCTTGATCTCTATTCTACAAACTACTTCGGTGAAGATATTATTGGCCGACTATGCATTAGGATGCCATAGAGTATGATGAGAAAATGTGATTGATGCAAGAGGAATGCCAATATCTAGAGACAACCAGCCTCACAACTCATACCTTTAAGCGCCCTATGTTCATTTGCACAGTGGAGGATGGATATACTCGAACTCTTTTTCATGGCATCTAGGTAGTGAAAATTTTTTTTGGTGGCAGTGGACTACTTTACTAAATGGGTTGAGGCCGAACCTTTAGCAAAGATTACTGAAGCTAAAGTGCAGAACTTCATCTGTCTGTAGATTTGGCCTACCTTAGACTATCATTACTGATAATGGATGATAGTTTGAAGGAACAAAGTTCATCAAGTTCTATGAAGATCTAAGTATCTTTCGTCATTTTACATCAGTGCTCAACCATAGGCAAATGACGAGGCCGAGGTAACTAATAGGATCCTATTGCAAGGAATAAAAGCAAGGCTTGAAAGGATGAAAGAAACATGGGTGGATGAACTTTACCATGTGCTCTGGACCTATAGAATCACCTAGATGTTGCCAATTGGAGAGACTTCATTTGCTTTGGCTTTTGGGACTGAAGGAAATCGATCTAGGGTTCTAGGGTTAGCTTTTGAAATTTTTTCAAAATTGTAGTGGAAGAGATGAACCAATCACATTAATTCATGAATAAAATAACATAAAATCTTAGATCTAAGATCCTATCACTTGATAATAGCATGCTATTAAATCAAAAATTGAAATATTAGAAAACTACATGTTGATCATATCAACAGTAGACTATTCTAGATCTAATCTAGATATATAACAGGAAGATCAAATCATCCTTACCTTTGAAATTCAAGTTCCTTAACTCTCTGATCTAGGCCTAAGATTGTTGTTCCAAGCCGCACACAAGTCCAGCCTCTACAGATTGTCCACACGAGCCCTCGATTGTAGATCAGAAGTCTGATGCTGGAAATTAGCACAGTTTTGCTAGAACTATGCTGATCCTTCTTCGATGGCCGATTTGGATCTTTCTTCTTTGGGACTTGGATCCTCCAATTTTTAGAAGATGAGAAAGAACATTGTGACACTAAGACACCTCTCAAAACTCAGAAAAATAGAGAAAGAAATTTAGAGAAAATCCTAGAAGAAGACCCTCTTCTTCTTCTTCATTTCTCTCGACAAAATACCTTGATTGGTGGATTTACAATTCCCATGCCTAAGCCTCTCTATGCCCAGTCTCTCTACACCCAAAGACCTCTCTCAAATCTCTAAAATCTCTAAAAAAAAAAGATCAAAAAATCTTTTATATATGAAGATATGGAGCAATCCTTGACTAGGTCAAATACCTAGTCAAGAGATATCCAAATAGGACTAGACTTGGGATGCCCAACTCTTGGGTGATAGAAAATATGCAGGGTTTCATGCATAGATTTTAGAACTTGTTTGAAATAAAGAGTAGTAGAAGACATAGATTAAACTATTTAATCTACAACATGCATATAATCAAATTATAAATCCTATATCAAGATTCTATAACATGTTATGATGCAAATATAAATCTAAAATTAAATTAATCATAAGTGGTATTGATCATATCAATACCTAGATCTAGAATAATTCTAGATCTAATCCTAGATTATATCTAGGTCACCAAGAGATCGGATCTCTTATTTTTGCATGGATCGAGAACTCTGCGATTGAATCCATTATTGTCTTTGGAGCTGCATATGCGTCCGATCTCTATAGGTGATCCACACAAACCTACAACATAGATTGGAGGTTTGTCGAACGAAGATTCGCTCGAAGTGTTAGCTTCTCGTGGATCCCTTCTGATGGTTAATCAAGTACATATTTTTCAAATCTCTTGGATACTCTAAGAGATGAAGAACATGGGAGAAATAAGAAAAAAATTCAACCCTTGGATCTCCCATAAATCATAAATAAATACATATGAAAAAATCCTAGGAGAAGATAAATCTTCTCCTTCAGGACATCAACGGTTGATGTCCTGAAAACATCTCTTATGCTAGGTTCAGAGGAGACCCTCTTCTTTGGATTTTTTTCTAATTTTTTAGATATCACACCCTCAGATTTTTCTCATAAAAATATCATAAATAAAATGGAGAAGAAGATACTCAAAAAAAATAAAGAAAAGATAATCTTCTCTTACCTTTGTGCCTTCATGACATCAATGATTGATGTCTAGATGAAGATCTTTTCTTTAAGGATCTTGGCACCATCTTTCCTCAAGCCCTTCCTCTCTCTCTCAAATTGGATCATATAAAAATCATAAATAAAATAGGAAGAGAGAAACATAAAAGAAAATTATAAGAGAAGACAATCTTCTCTTACCTTGTCTCTTCAAGACATCAACATTTGATGTCTTCATTGAGGGCTCTTCTCTAAGAATATTGGCACCACAAATCCTCCACACCTTATCCTCCTTCTCCTCTAATTTTTTATGATTTTTCTAGGATTTTTCACATCCTCTACGGTCAAAGAAAGAGACATCCCCTTTATATTGCAAAACTAGGTCAAAACCTAGTCAAAGAAGAACTTCTATGGGGCATCCAACTCTTGGACACCCCTCCCTTGATTTTTGGTGTGTGAAATAGAAAAACAATGCTCTAAAGAAAGGGAGAAAGGGTGGAAAAAATATTGGAGGCATGGGAAAAGTGGGCGCACAAGAGGAGGGAAGAGTTTAGGTCAAAGAGGGCTCTTCCAAGAAGGAAACTAATCCTAACAACTTCCCACTTTTGACCAAGTCAAAATTTATTCCAAATAATCTGATATGGGGCATGGGAAACCTTTTATTAGACATGAAAAAAATTAAAAAAAATCTAGAATTAAAATATGGCGTGGGCTTTCTTAGGCGTAAGTGAAAGAGAGAGAGTCCTAGTTGGACTGGGACTCCTCTTGTTTGACTAGGTCAAAATTATTTTAAATTTAATTTAAATTCTATTTAAATAAGATTAAATGCAACCTAATTAAGAATAATCTTAGTCCAACTAAAAGTCTAATTAAATTATATTAAATCAAGATTTAAATCTGATTTAAATTCTAAGTTAATCAGATGTTCTGAAGTCCTAGTCAAACAAGAAATTATTCTTCCCTTGCAATTAGCTTATCCAATAAACCATTTAGACTTAATCTAATTAAATTCAAACCAATTTTAATTAAATTTAATTTAATTAGACTTGATCTCAGCCTGATTGCTCAATCAAATTGAGCCAAATAGTAATCTAATTGCTAATCGATCCTCCTGCAATACTTGCATTAGGTCAAACATCAATCGCATTGAATGTTTGACCTTGAAATGATTCTCAATCATCGATTAACCATCCGATCAGATTACAAGCTCTAACATGTATGACACAATAGATTCAAACCTAAGTCGGTGGTATGAAACCAATTTCTATACCAATTAAAGTTACCATCTAGCAATGATTTCCTATGTCCGGATAGGTCGAATGTATGCAAAGCAACATTCTTAGAACCCTGGCCCATTGTTACTGTATAATTCATCCCTATGACCAATAATTCTCAAGATAACTTCGAGTATGCTATCAAACGCTCATACAAGTCATCTCTATTGTGTCTCAAAATTTTGCAAATCCCATGATACCTCACGAGGATTACCCAGGCCTAGGTTTTGCTAAATTAAAACATAGCGAGACATTATCTTTCTGAAGTTAATCAGGAGTGGTCAATCCCATCTTCACTCACACACCAACTCTACAAGTACTTGACTATATCCAAGAATCTTCCATCACCTATATTAAAAATACAGGCAGTCCAGCACCAAAGTACAGTGACTTGCTCACAAGTCACTATGGCGATCTCAGATCGGAGGGACACTTATACCCATTGGTCTTAGCTAGCTACTCTTGATAGTAGAGTGCTACATTGATCATGTTCAGTGTAGATGTACTCCTACATCTCACCTGGATGCCATACCAGTGTCTCTACACTACTTGGTTACGAGGACAACCAACGCATATGGCATACAGTGATCTACACTCGATAAGTTATCATCCTTGTTAATAACTTATTATTTGATTGTGAACAATTTAAAACCATCCAATAAATCCTCCTTTATCGATTGATTGTGGTTCTAAGGACTTCATCATAATTTAAGAGTTTATTTAAGAAAGATAGAATTTTTATAATGAAACAGTCAAATTATTATTATTATTAGATAATTCATATACTAATTTCAATCATCTACTACTTAGATGATTGGCTTTAGGATACATTTTTCAACAACTCCCACTTGGACTAAAGCCAATCAGAGCGATATCAAATATCCTATCTTTCACTTGAGTTCATAGAACTCCTTAGTTCTGAGGTCTTAGCAAATGGGTCGGTCAAGTTCTCCTTTTACATCTATCTTCTAAAGATCAACGTCACCCAAATCAAATATCTAAGATGAAACCTTTGCATAATATGCTGATCCTTCGGTTCTTTAGCCTGAGCTATGGCTCCAATGCTACGATAGGACTAGACCATGGGTAAAGGGTGCCACTTCCAACCTACTAATAAACCTCAGTAACTACACAGCTTACATGATAGCAACATATGCCACAATATACTCTACATCACTAATTGAATAGGCTAAAGTATCCTGCTTGGAATCTTTTCAGCAGATTGCTCCTACAATTAGGGTATGAATCGACATTCTCTTATTGTCATCTTGTTCTGACTGAAATCAAAATATCCATATATTTTAAGTCAGTACTTCCATATTTGAGTCACTAGACCTTAGTATTTTCTAAATACTTAGGGATTGTCTATACAATCCTCTAGTGGCTCTTACTTGGATCAAACTGGTATATGCTCACTACCTCTAGTGAATATACCATGTCTAATCTTGTACATGGATAAATAAGATAACAGCTAAACCTTTATTCCTTACAATGTTGGAATGCTATTCCGGATTAAGAGAATTTCATCCTCAAACATCACAAGTAATAACACTACAAAACATTTTGCCCAATAATAAGTGCAAGGTTTATCATTGTACATAACTAAGATATACGTTTAGAACGTATGTTCGAACTCTGAGATGATACTCAGACACACTTTATAGGTCCTTACCTTTTCGTCTGTGCTACTCTGATCTTATTAAAAATCTATTCACACCTAATGGATTTTATCCCTTCAGGTGATCAACTAGTGTCCATACACTATTGATTTTCATAGACTTCAATTTGGATCATATGGCTCCAAGCCACTTCTCAGAATTAGGCCACTACACTGTATCTTTATAGGTGGTCAGATCCTTGTTGTTCTCATCGAGCTCAACATGATCATCATTTTGGATCTAGATACTGAAGTATCTATCTGGCTAATACGGTACTCTACCGGATCTCCTTAAAGGTGATACTTTAATGGGCTCCGAATTTGATCTAATCAAATATGGTTTTGTAGGTTTATCAGATAACATCAATTCATTTCTAGCAGTCAAACTTTTATAAGTTTAACTTGATAGGCATCAATTCCTTCTCTAAGAAATTTTTTTCCAAAAGGAATGCCCTACTGCTGATGAACATTTTATGTTCTTTAGCATAGCAGAATTAATAACCTTTAAACACTTATTGGACTAGGATCCAAGTTTATTTGTATGCAAATATACGACATAGGCTGATCAACTCCAAATTCGAAAGTGAGAGAGTCTTGGTCTACGCCCGATCCATATCCCATATGGATTTAATGCAACAGATTTACTCAGCATAAATTTTCAAAGTAAAAAAATAGTCACAAAAGCACAACCCTACAATAGGTAGACAAGTATCCCCTATTATGGATTGAACCATGTCTAACAAAGTTCAATTTCTCCTTTTAGATACACTGTATTCCGAAAAAAAATCTATTGAGAGAGAATCCTATGCTCTCCTAGATATGTCACAAACTCACTGGATAAGTATTTACCTTCTCAATTTGATCTAAGAGTTTTAATACCCTATCTAGTTTTTTTTTTTTTTTTATTGAATCATTTGAACATTTGAAATGATTCATCCCAAACGTACCCATGCCCAGATCGATCGTTTGTAATGAAATATTAATATCTTCCTTTGGCACTTAAGTTCAAGGTCCACATACATCACTATATATGAGATCGGCTCCTTCACCTTTTTTAGTAAAAGGTGACTTTGTCATATTTCCAAGAAGATAAGATTTATAGGTTATCAATGATTCACAATCATTGATATTGAGGTTTTCCTCTCAAGCTAACCTGTTTATCCTTTTCTTGTCAATATGACTGAGCCTGTAATGCCAAACATAGACATCCATGACATAATCTAACTAGAGTGTGTACATTCTACTTACCTTAAGTCCTTGCAACAAATTACATAAGACCACTGGTATTTAATACCTAGGTAATAGAATTACATACAGAGAAGTTTTAAGGTGTTATCATATAATGTCTTTAATGAGCAACTTTTGCTCCTTTCTCTTGTTCAGCCTGTTGTGGTCAAGGGAAGCAAGATAAATCTTCTTCCTATGATCCTATTTCAGGCATTAGAAGTACTATGCCTGATTTGAGTTAACCTTAGACTAATTATTTTGAATGGCCTTAGAAATTCCAATACAAACCCATTCATACTGCTGAACCAATATTCAACTTTCGATACTGATTATCGAAGTTGGGTCCATAAGTCTTCACTATCTAATAATGATAGGAGCAATTAGGATTTAGTCTTAATAGAGAATAATGACCTATTGTATATGAATCATTTTAAGCCTAAAGACTTGGACTTTAGTCTAAAGGTTCTTCCACTATTTTATTTGAACTGGTAGCCTCTACCTCCAATTCGAGGAATTACTTTAATTTTCTAGTAGGTACTGGAATCCACATAGACTGCACATGAGTCCAACTTTGGTTGGCCCACCCATGTACATCTAAGAGTAGGTTCATAACCAATTATTTCTTCAAATAATTTTTAATAATTTTAATTTTGCCCCAGGCCTCGATCAGTTAGCTTTGACCTTCTCAGAAAAGGGTCTAGTTAGATCCAACCGTTAACATGACCATACTTGGCGCATTCAACCAATGAATGATCAGGCCCAACTTTGGTTGGCCAATCCAACCACTATTAGAGAGACACATCCAAGTCGTCATATGATGGATGATAATTTCATTAGTCAACAAGCACCAAGCCTTTGGGCCACCAATGATTATTGAGTTAATGGGCCCATTATCAAACACCTTAATGGGAGGCTATGACTCCGTTGTCCCAATAACTTTATCATTTTAAGAATCTAATAATTTTAGAGGATTTAAATTATTAATGTTTTAAGGACAGAAAGGATATGGACCAATTTGCTTCCACTGACTTTACTAAGTCAAGTCCTCCCATTGACTTTGCAAGTCACTGATGAGGACTAGGATCAATTACGGTTCATGGGCATCTAAATCAGTCTCATTAAATAAAATCAATCTCATTGATTTTCTATGTGATATGGGTTAGCATGAATTAATGAGCAACCTAATCAAAAACTTGATTAACCAAATTGGCCAGGTAAGTGAGATCGATGAAAGGGTCTGCCAAGGCTTGCCTTAGACACCATCAGAAATGGCCAGGTAAGTAGGCTGTCAATTAAAAACCATCGATCTGGAATGCTAGACTTATCTTAGACACCAATTGATTTGTCAGTTTTGATTTGGTCTACCTAAAGACTCGGGCTCGACCACTGAGCCACGATCAGCATCCATTTGTTAGATGTATGGACTTTGATCAAATACAACTATTGAAGTGATCTATAGAAATGACCTAATCCTAATTAACAATTAGGTTTGATCAATTTCTTAACTATATCCATATTTAATCTAACCCTAGGTCTAACCCATTTAAGGACCTGATCAAAGCTAACCCATTTTTCTTTAACCCAAGTTTTATGAAATTATCGTAGGATCTTCAAATTACAAACCTAGATCCTAAAGAATCACTTAATTCTCAATTAAGTTCAAAGTTTGGATTTATAGAATCTCAGAATTAGTTTCTAATTTTATTGTTTGAAACATTTTCAAATTGTATTGAATCATATTCAATATATAGTTTTAGATCTAATTTATTTCATTATTTAGATCATGTCTTAGGATTTCAAATCTAAGATTTTGCAGAAAGTAAGTTTGTAATTTAATTTTTATAAAATAAATATATCATACATATACATTTTAGATTCAAAATAAAAATTACATATCAATATATGTAATAGGAGGATTAGATCTAAAGATAAAACACATCATGTGGATCAGATCATAAACTATTTAAAATTAGATTTAAAATATAAAAATAAATCATAAGTTACTTTAGATCTCATTTAATATATTTATAATTTAAGTATCTTGGATCAGCACATACTAGGGCAACTTTCTATTGTAAGGGGTAAACCTCACAGCAGGACAACCTTATGATAGTATGTGCAATCCTGATATTATTTAGATCTAATCTAAATAATCTAAAATAGATCTAATATCTATTAAATTTTATATTTAAATTAAAAAATTAAATCATAAATTTTCTTAGATCTAATCTAAATAATTCATGATTTTGATTTAGATTAGCACATACTAGGACAACCATTTCATTATAAGGGGTTAACCTTACAATAGGACAACCTTATGTCAGTATGTATGATTTTTAATTAACTTTAATTTTTAGATTTAATCTAAAGCATACATAAATATATTGTAATAGAATCTAGATGCTCTGATACCACTGATAAAAAATATGTAGGATTTCATGCATAGATTTTAAAACTTTTTTGAAATAAAGAGCAGCGAAAGACATAGATTAAACTATTTAATCTACAATATGCATGTAATCAAATTATAAAACCCTATATCATGGATCTATAATATGTTATGATATAAATATAAATCTAAAATTAAATTAATCGTAAGTGGTATTGATCATATCAATATCTAGATCTATAGCAATTTTAGATCTAATCCTAGATCACATCTAGGTCACCAAGATATCAGATCTCTTATCTTTACATGGGTCGAGAACTCAGTGATTGAATCCATTATTTTCTTTGGAGCTACACATGCATCCGATCTCTATAGGTGATCCATACGAACCTGCAACATAGATCGGAGGTTCGTCGAACGAAGATCCGCTCAAAGTGCTAGCTTCTCATGGATCCCTCCTGATAGTTAATCAAATATATGTTCTTCAAATCTCTTGGATACTCCAAGAGATGAAGAACAATAGGAGGAATAAGAAAGGAATCCAACCCTTGGATCTTCCATAAATCAGAAATAAATACATATGAAAAAACCCTAGGAGAAGATAAATCTTCTCTTTTAAGACATCAACAGTTGATGAATTTTTTTCTAATTTTTTAGATATCACACCCTCATATTTTTTTCATAAAAATCTCATAAATAAAATGGAGGAGAAGATACTCAAAAAAAATAAAGAGAAGATAATCTTCTCTTACCTTTGTGCCTTCATGACATCAATCATTGATGTCCAGATGAAGACCTTCTTTTTAAGGATCTTGATGCCATCTTTCCTCAAGCCCTTCCTCTCTCTCTCTCTCAGATTTTATCATATAAAAATCATAAATAAAATAGGAAGAGAGAAATATAAAAGAAAATTATAAGAGAAGATAATCTTCTCTTACCTTGTCTCTTCAAGACATCAATCTTTGACGTCTTAATTGAGGGTTCTTCTCCAAGAATCTTGGCACCACAAATCCTCCACACCTTCTTCACCTTCTCCTCTAATTTTTCATGATTTTTTTAGAATTTTTTACATCCTCTATGGTCAAAGAAAGAGGCATCATAATAATGAAGTTTGTATGGATACTGGTATGGCATATAGGTGAGATGTATGGATACATCGTTATTGAATGTGACCAACTCTAGTGCATTCTACTATCAAGAATGTCTTTGATGAGATATAGGTATAAGTATCCCTTAGACCTGAGATCACCTTAGTGACTTGCAAGCAACTCACTATGCTTTGGTACTGAACTAACTGAATTTTTAATTCAGTAATGAAAGGCTTCTAGGCATAGTTAAATACTTATAAAGTTGGTGTATGATCAAGACAGAATTGATCGCTCCAAGAGTTGGAGAAGAATATATCACTGTATTTTAATATAGCAAAATCTTGGCCAAGGTAATCCATCAGATGGATTTGATATTTTGAAATACAATGTGGACAACTTGATCAGAGTTGACAGTTAAACTCTGAGGTATCTTATGAGCATTTTGGTCAAAGGGATGAATTATATAGAAATTATATCCGCATGGGTTCTAAAGATATTATTCTATACATTCGACCTATCCGATCATCAGGTATCATTGCTGATAGGGACATGATGCTGTCGTTAAGACACCATGTTTATCAGTTTAATCCGACTTCTCAAAATTATTGAAAATACGTAAATAGTAGTGAGTCGGGTCGAATCCACAGGGAAGGTAGTATTTTTAGATTTGAAATCTTTGATTTTTTTTTTTTTTTAGAAGAAAAAGAAAATGATTTGAATTTTGAAATAAAAACTGAAGTCGAAAGATTGAAAATAAAAATTAAAAGATGCAGGAATTTAAATTTGGTACTAAGATCTACTAGTTAGATCTTAGCATCTACTTGCAAAGCAATAATTTAAAGTGCAGAAATTAAATTGTAATAAAAATAAAAAGCAAGAAATTAAAATATAAAAATAAAAATTTTTATTAACTAAAATTTTAGAATTTAAATACATAAAATTTAAAAAGAAAAGATAATAAAATAAAATAGCCTGATCTCTGATTTTGGATCGGCATTGGCAGAAAGATGGTGTAGAAGCTCGGCTCTTCTTCTCGGCACCCGTTGCTTCGAAGCAGCCTTTAACCCATAGCCTGGCTTTGCCCTGTACCAAAACTTCACCTTGATCGGAGATGTTGATTTTTGATGGCCTAGGGTCCTTTTTATAGAGCTAGGAGGGCTGGATATTTTTTCTAAAGGCAATATGGGACTAATGCCTTTGTAATCATCAAAATACAAACAAATTTGGATGAAATTTGAATCAAAACAGCTCAGATATGACTCTGGTAAATCTGATAAAATCCAGCCATTCAACAGGAATCCAACGGTCCAAAAATCATCAAAATCGGATGCAGATAAGCTCAGATCGGGTCGGATTAAATTCTGGCCGTTGGATCGCGCTTGATCGAGAAAATCTGGCCGCAAATCGCGCTTCGGGAGTCTTGATCGCCGCCGGCAGCATTCTGGACCGTCGGATCATCGCTTGGATCGAGCGCTGCCGTCCGATGGTGATCCGCGTGATGTTTGTATCTGAATAAAATTCGGAAGCAACCACGGCCGTCCGATCCTGACCGCAAACAACCACATCCGTCCGATCGCGCAATAACTGTTCCCATGGACCGCGTGGACCGGCCGCACCGCACACCGCAACCAATCAGCGCCGCTGTTGTCGGACGAAAAGACTGAAATTACCCTTGTGAGCCGCGATAAATTTCTGTAGACCCTTAAGGGGTCTAGGTCCACCACGTGGCAATCTCTGATTCGCCGGAATTTGCTGAGCTGGCGGTCCACGCCTGGATCGTGGACCGGTTGATGGCTTCAACGGCTGAGTCGGCTTTGATGGCTCGGCTTGGCTTGGTGGCTCGGCTTGCGGAGCCGGCTGAGCCATTTTCTTTTTTATTTAATTTTTATTTATTTTATTTTTTTAAAAATTCATATCTTTTTCATTTTAGCTTCGTTTTACTTGAAATTTATTTCGTTGTGATCAAAAAAATGAGATCTTTCTATTGATAATAAAATTATATTTTTTAATTTTTATTAATTTTTATTATTTTTTAATTAATTTTTTAATTAATAAAAATATGAATTTTTCAAAAATTATATATAAATTGATTATTAATTATTAAAAATTAATATAAATTAATTGATAAATTAATACTTTTATTGGTGAATTTATGATGCTTATCAATTGCTATATGGTCACTTTAATTAGTATAAAAATTTATTCCTATGCTACTGACTTAGGTTCGGACCTATGAGGTCACATACATTAGAGTTCATGATTTGATCAGATGGTTGATCAATGATTAAGAATCGTTCTAAGATTAAACGATCAATACGATTGATGTTTAACCTAGTGCAAGTATTGCAGGAGAATCTATTAGCAATTCAATTACTAATTAACTTAATTTAATTAAGCTAAAGACTAAGATTAAGTCTAATTAAATATAATTTAATTAGGTTTAGTTTGGATTAGATTGGATCAAGTTTAATTGACTTATTGGATAACCCAAGTGCAAGAAAGAACTAGTCCTAGTTTAACTAGGACTTAGGTCAACCCAATTTTCTAATTTGATTAAAAAATTAAATCATAATTAAATCTAATTTAATCTAATTTTATTAAGTTTTTAATTAAGTTAAGGCCTAATTTAATTTGGTTGAGTTGTTTTTGGTTTAATTTGGTTTAAGAAACCACTTTGACCATGTTATAAATGGAATCCTAGTAAGACTAGGATTCCTCCTTGCGCCACCTTAGTCCCATTGCCCCCCATGCCTATTTTTTAGGAATTTTTCATGAAAATTCTCTTTCCCCTGATCTTCACGTACACCCACCTCTCTCTCTCTCTCTCTCTCATATGGTAATTAGGTGGAGGACCAAGTCAAAGAAGGAGTTTGTTTTGATTTTGGATTCTATGAGATAGAATCCTAACAAACCTAAACTCTTCCCAATAGGTGCCACCCCCTCTCTCTATTATTTCCTCTCTTATTCCATCTGAGAAAGGCCCTTTTTTGTGTGCCCCTCCTTACTGGTACATGCCAAAAATATTGGAGGGGGCGCCTAAGAGTTGGGCACCCCTTAACTTACCTAGTTTGACCTTTCCTTGTCTAGTATTTGACCTAGACAAAGACTCTTCTTTTCATATATATTTTCAACAAATTTTGGCTTAAAATTTTTGTGGAACATAGAACTTTAGGAGAGTTTTGGAGTGTGCAAAAATCAGAGGGAGAGGATCCTTGGGCATTGGGGTTCCATAGACACCAAACTAGGTATCTAGGTGAGAGAAAAGAGAAGAAGAGGGTCTTCTTTTAGGACTATTTTGATTTTCTCTTCTCCTCCTCTTTTTGAGATTTTTTTGAGAGAGTCTCAGATCTAAAATCTCTATTTTTTCTTCTAATATTTTAGAGTATCTAGGTCTCGAAGAAGGAAGCATCAAATCAATCATCCAAGAGAGATCAGTATAGTACTAGCATATTGTGCTGATTTCCTACATCAGGATCTTAGATCGTGTTCGTGGGCTCGTGTGGATGACTCCTAGAGATCGGATGCATGTGTGGCTTGTGACTTCATCCTCAATTTTAGATCAGTAAGTTAGAATGTCTAACTTACTTAGGTATCAGATCTAATCTATTATTCTATAGCTACATTAGATGTAGTATTGTAACATGTTGAAGAGATCAACATGTTAATCTTTCCTTTATGTTTTTAATTTCTAATTTAATATCATGCCTTGATCATATAATAAATCTTAAATCTAGAGTATTTTTATATTTATTTAAATAAATATTTAATTTATTTAAGTTTTTTGCTATCTAATCTTGAAAAAGTTTCGAGATCTATCCGTGAAATCCTAGATCTGGTTCCGTCACCTGCAACCCCTGCAATGAATTGCAAATATAGTAAGAGCTACCGGTATCCAATACCCTATCAGTAATATCACATATAGAGAAATTATAAGAAGTTATCATATAAATATCTTGCCCAGCAATAGCTTGCTTCTTTCTTGGCCTATTCGATTCCTTTTCCAGTGGCCCCACTTTTTATAGAAGAAGCAGTCAGCTTGACTCTTATCGGGCTTTATCTTCTTGGTCTGGCCCTGCATAGATGCCCTAGCCTGAACTTGCACCTTCTTACTCTTCTTCTTCTTCTTCTTCTCTTTCTTAAAGGATCTAGAACCAGAAGAAGATCCTTCCACTAAGTTCACTGACTCCTTATGGAGCTGATGATCCTTCTCAAAGTTTTGAAGTAACTCCAGTAACCCATGGTATTTTTCTTTAGGCTTTGTCATTCTATAATGAGTGAGAAATGGAAGATAAGACTTAGGCAATGAGTTCAAAATCACATCTTTTCCTTGCTGCTCATGCAAGGAAAACCCGACCTTGCTCAAATGCTCCATCAACTCGATCATGTACAGTACATAATCAATGATTGAAGCTCCATCCCTCATCCTAGTGTTAAAGATGACACAACTAATCTTGTGCCTTTCAATGTCATTGAGTATGACAAAAGACTCGTTCAACACTTAAAGCATGTCTTCTGACTAAGCAGACTCAAATCTATGACTGAACTCGTCGCTCATGGCTACCAGCATGATACAATGCACCATGGTTCGATTATTAAGCCACTTCTAATAAGTGTCTCTGACTTTTCATGTGTATTAGGTGCTGGCTCCTCAAGTGCTGGATCTATCAGCATGTACAATATTCGTTTATGCTTCAGAACAATCTTTAACTTACGGTACTAGTTACCGAAGTTGGATCCCACCAGCTTATCATTATCTAACAATGATCAGAGCAAAAAGGAGGTGGCCATATCTACTCAAAGGAAAATCAAAACCTAATTAGTAATTGATTCATTAAATCTAAAGATTTGGATTTTAATCAAAAGGTTCTTCCACTATTTTATTCGAATTGGTAGCCTCTACCTCCAATTTGAGAAATTACCCTAATTCTTTAGTGGGTACTAGAATCCACATAGACTGCACATAAGTCTAACTTTGGTTGATCAACCCATGTACATCTAAGAGTAGGTTCATAATCAATTATTTTTTTAAATAACTTAGTAATTTAATTTTGCTTCAATCCCTAATCAAGGCTTTGGACTCTACTGAAAAGGTCTGGTTAGGTCCAACTATTAATATGACCATACTTAATCCATCTAACCAATGAATGATTAAGCCCAACTTTGGTTGGTCAACCTAACCACCATTTAGAGAGATGCGTTCAAGAAATCATATTATGAATGATAATTTTATTAGCCAATAAGCACTAGACCTTTGGGCCTCCATTGATTATCCAACTAATGGACCCATTATCATCCACTTAATGGGAGGCTATGATCTAGTTATCACCATAACTATTTTATTTTTAAGGATCTAATAATTTTAAAAAATTTAATTAATTAATTTTAAGAGAGAGAAAAGAGAATCAGTTAATTTCGATCCTTCCACCGACTTCACCAAGTCAAATTATAAAGGACCTAATTAGAGTTGGCATTAGGAGCACCTAAATTAGTCATACTGATTTACCTAATTGACATGAGTGAGTCCAAATCACCAAGTGATCTAATCAAAACCTAATTCATCAGGATAGTCAGGTAACTGAGATCAGTGGAAGGGATATGCCATTAACTTATCAAAGATCGAAATCTATGCGAGTAGCTCCCAACTAAAAACTACTAGTCTAGACTGCCAAACTTACCTTAGATATCATTCGATTCATTAGTTTTAATTGGATCAACCTAGCAATTTTGGATTCGACCGCATAGCCATGAATCAAGTCCATTTGGTCCTCGTTAAGGGCATAGACTTGACCAACTACAACTATTGTAATTGAGTCTAAAGAGTCCTTGACCTAATCTAATTAAATATTTGATTAGATTTGATTAATTACATTAATTTAGTCCATTTTTAACTAACCTTAGGTCTAACCCAATTAATGGACCTAATTCATCTAACTCACTAACCCATTGTTATGATCAATGACTTAGGATCTTTAATTCATAATTAGAGTTTAATTCATCATACTTAATTCTTAATTAAATTTTTGAACTAAGGATTAGGGTTTGGTATTTTGAAAATATTTTTCAAAATTTTGAAAGGTTCTTTTGCAATCTAGCACTATTCACCAAATGGGTTGACTCACTTCAAAAATGAGTCGGCTCATTTCACTAATAGTACTAATTATAGGTTTTAATCTATGAC
Organism: Cocos nucifera; assembly: GCA_006176705.1. Classification (NCBI taxonomy): domain Eukaryota; kingdom Viridiplantae; phylum Streptophyta; class Magnoliopsida; order Arecales; family Arecaceae; genus Cocos; species Cocos nucifera. Next base: position 269,931 of record QRFJ01000592.1, read on the forward strand.
TATATACAATACATAAAAAATCATGAATTATTTTAGATCTAATCAAAATACTTATTCATAATTAAAATTAGATTAAAACCATCATAAAAATTATTAGATCAGATCTAAAATTTTATGATCAATTTTTTAGATTCGCAATGTACCAGGATAACCTTTTCACTGTAGGGGGTAAATCCTATAGTAGGATAACCTACAGTTCGTGCGATCAAGATTTTTAATTTTAGAACTAAATATTAGATTATAAATTAGATATAATCTAAAAATATAATCTAAATATGCATAAATCATGTAATAAAATAATCTATGCTCTGATACAAATTGAAGAAAACTGATCTAGAGTTTTAGGATTAGCTTTTGAAATTTTTTCAAAATTTCAGCGAAAGAGATGAATCAATCACATTAATTCATAAATAAAATAACATAAAATCCTAGATCTAAGATCCTATTACTTGATTATATCATGCTATTAAATCAAAACTTAAAATATTAAAAAATTATATGTTAATCATATCAACAGCAGACTGTTCTAGATCTAATCTAGATATATAATAGGGAGATCAAATCATCCTTACATTTAAAATTCAAGTTTCTTAACTCACTGATCTGGGCCTGAGATTGTTGTTCCAAGCCGCACACATGTGTAGCCTCTACAGGTTATCCACATGAGCCCTTGATTGTAGATCAGAAGTTCGATGCCAAAAATCAGTACAGTTTTGCTAGAACTATGCCGATCCTTCTTCAATAGTCAATCTGGATCTTTTTTCTTTGAGACTTGGATCCTCCAATTTTTAGAAGATGAGGAAGAAGATTGTGATGTTGAGACACCTCTCAAAACTCACAAAAAATGGAGTAAGAGATTTAGAGAAAACCCTAGAAGAAGATCCTCTTCTTCTTCTTTATTTCTCTCACCAAAATACCATGATTGGAGCCTTTACAATTCCCATGCCTAAGCCTCTCTATGCCCAGCCTCTCCACACCCAAAGACCTCTCTTAATTCTCTAGAATCTCTAAAAAAAAAATGGATCAAAAAATCTTTAATATATGGAGATATGGAACAATCTTTGACTAGGTCAAATACCTAGTCAAGAGATATCCAAATAGGGCTAGACTTGGGGCGCCCAAGAACAACTCTTGGGTGCCCCCTCCTTCTTTTCTACCATGGACCACCAGGTTTTGTCACACAAAACCTCTCTTAAAAGCTACAAAAAAATCACCAAAAAATCAGAGGTGTGGACAGCATAAAGAGGGAGGTGTTTTAGTTGCTTAAAATTCTATCTCATAGAATTTAAATCGACTCAAACTCTTTCTTTGACTTAGTCAAATATAATTTTTGAACCAAACTAAATCAAAATTAATTAAATCTAATTAGAATAGGTCTTAGTCTAATTAAGAATCTAATTAAATTAGATTTAATTTTAATTTAATTTTTTAATCAAATTAGAAATTAGGTTGATACAAGTCCTAACTGAACTAGAACTTGTTCCTCCTTGCAATTGGCTCATCCAATAAACCAATTGAACTTGATCCAATCAAGTCTAAAATAAATATAATTAAATTATATTTAACTAAACTTAATCTCAATCCTCTGGTTTAATCAAATTAATCTAATTAGCAATCTAATTACTAATCAATCCTTCAGTAATACTTGCATTAGGTCAAACATCAATCATATTGATTATTTGACTTATGAATGATTCTTGATCATTGATCAACCATCTGATCAGATCAAAAATTTTTATGTGTGTGACCTCATAGGTCTAAACCTAAGTCAGTAGCATAAAAATAAATTTTTATACTAATCAAAATAACCATATAGCAATGGTACCTGACGGCCAGAAAGGTCAAATGTGTAGAACAACATCCTTAGAACCTATGTGGATATAGTTTCTATATAATTCATCCACTTGACCAAAATGCTCATAGAAAATCTTAAAGTTTAACTATCAACCCTAATTAGATCGTCCACATTGTATTTCAAAATATCAAATCCATCTTATGGATTATCCTGGCCAAGATTTTTGCTATATTGAAATACTGTATTGCATTCTTCTCCAACTCTTGGAGTGGCTAATCCCATCTTGATCACTCATCAAGTAGTTGACTATGCCTAGAAATCTTTCATTATTAAATTAGAAATTTAGTTAGTTCGATACCAAAGCACAGTGAGTATATTGCAAGCCACTATGGTGATCTCAGGTCTAAGGGATATATATACCTATATCCCATCAGAGCAATTCTCGATCATAGAATGCTCTAAAATTGGTGACGTCCAGTGATGATGTACCCATACATCTTACTTGTATGTCATATCAGTGTCTCCACACTCTTTAGTTAAGAGGACAACCAACCTATATGGCATACAATGATCTATGTTCGATAAACGTTGTCATCCTAATTAACAACGTAATATTTGGTTGTGAACTATTTAAGGACTAATTGATAAATCCTCTCTTTATCAAAACTAAATAGTCTTAAGGACTTCATCACAATAATGGAGATTATTAGAAGATGTAAATTTTATGATAAAAATATCAAAAATATATTTTATTTAATAATAAATCAATTATAATTATAAAATAGTATAATTGTCAATAGGCTGATGATTGGCTTTGAGATACATTTTCCAATACTGAGGTGGTTATCCTAGTTGAACTAGAACTCCCTTCAGCATGAGTTGAAGCCATTGATGAATAGAATAATTCACAGAATCTCAAAGCAAACCTTAATCTATTAGAAGAAAAGCAAGAAAAGGCTTAAATTTGGATGGCAGCTTATAAATAGAAGATGGCTCGTTGCTACAATTTCAAAGTCAAAAGTAAAACTTTCAAAGTAGAAGATTTGGTACTATGATGGGTAGATATCTTACAGCCACAAAACTAGAAAAAGCTTGCCCCAAATTGGGAAGGCCCATATGACATCATGAAAATCATTCGACCCGGAGCTTATTATCTGAAAGAGCTCAGAGGGGCTATATTCTTGTGACCTTGAGACTCGAAAAACTTATGAATGTACCATCAATAATCTTATTTTAATAAAATTTTCTTACTTTAACATCATTGTCTTTGGTGCAAAACTGTGCAATGACAAAAAATTATTCAACTGAACTTCATTCTTAAATGAAGTAGAAAACCTCTGATTCTTAAACAAGAGGTTAACCTCATCTTAATGAGGGTAAAGGCCTCTGGTTAACCTCATCTTAACGAGGATGAAGGCCTCTGGTTCTTAAATAGGAGGTTAACTTTATCTTAATAAGGGTGAAGGCCTTCAATTCTTAAATAGGAGATAATAGGAAGAGGTCCTTACAATGGTCCTTTTGTTTTTCGGTAATTTTGTTAGGAGCAGGAGGAGGACCTCATCCTAACAAGAATAGCAAACCATATCAAGAATAGGAGGATCTCATCCTAATGTGGATAAAAATCCTTACAAGGGATTGAGGGCCTTTGGTTCTTAAACAGGAGGTAACGAGAAGAGACCCTTGCAATGGCCCTTTTGTGTCCTAGCAATCTTGATAGGAATAGAAGGAGGATCTCGTTATTGTCGTCCATAACATTCCAAGCATCACCTAGCTCTGATACCAAATTGTAGACCCATGATATTGCTCAAACGCCAATCATCCTTAACATCACAAGCATCGATATCATGTTGCGAAAGCTCCTGATCATTAGTACGGACCTGAAAAAATCTATGACGTTCTCTATGGGCAGCACACCACTGATCCTCCACCTGGATCTGTGATGGAGCGCCTTCCTCCTTGGGCTTGAGGAAGATGCCCTCCTTCTCTAGGGCTTCTTCAAGAACCCTAGGATGGCAACTCTAGAGAGAAGAGTAGAAGAGAGTTGAGGGAGAAAAGGTTTGTATTCCATAGCATTAACAGCCTTATTGAAATCCTAATACAACCTATGTATTTATACATAGCCATTAGGTTCGACCAAAAAACTTTCCGGCTAATCCAATACATGAAAGAACTCACCAAACCCATGTATACCCATGTCTCCCATGCTCTCATCCTTTGGATCTAGACCTAATCCATATATGAATTAGCCACCTTAAGACCTCTCAAACCAGGCCTTAAGATCCTTAGGATCAACCCAAACCCAAGCCCAAAATAGACCCTTGCGTAACTCTGCCCGCGCACTGAGCCGGCTCAGTCTCAGCACTGAGTCGGCTAAGTTCCACTGGGTTGGCTCAGTCTGAAACTGAGCCGGCCTAGTTTTGTGTCATGCCAGTAGTCCCGATTGTGTTGCTCTCTATTTTGCCTGTGCACTGAGACTTGACCGACCTAGTTTTGGACTGAGCCGGCTAACTTGTAGAAAATCTTCTTTCTATAGTCTTGATTCTCCGACTTTGGTTCCTTGCTTCACCTTATGTCCCAGATCTCTGAAGCACCAACCAAGCCCCTAAAATCTTTGGAGCCAACCCCTTGACTCCTCCCGTGGCCTCCCAAGGCTTGGGAACATGATAAATCCTCATAATCTCCACATTGGTGCTCCCAAGTCTTAGCAAACCTTTCGGCAATGACCTCCTGCATGATCATACTATTCCTGCGCACTCGATAGCACCTGTGCAAACATCACCTCCGCCAATCCTCTTCAACTGTTATTTATCCTTGAGGCCTTTGGGATGATCACCTCCACCACTGAAGACCTATGCTTGCTTCTTGGCACCATCCTGAAATTATAGGATCCCTTCTGCTTAGTAGCTACATCACCTTCTCTGGACTTTCCTAGAGAGCCTACAGCATTCCTGCACCAGCACATGCTATACCACCTGACACGATCTTCTCAGAGCTACACCTGTCCACCTGCACGCACTGCTCCACCTAAAACTATGCATCACTAGTGCTCTGAACTCATGCCAAATTTTCTCTCCATTTGTGAAGCCACCACTATAGAGCTTCACCTATATCCAAAGTCCATCTGATGCCGTAGAAGCTAACTCTATCATCGAGTCCCTCAAGGCCAACCACTCAATGCTATATTACTGAGCCTACCGCTGCACCTCAATCACCGTCGCTGCCCGTTCGAATCCTCCGCACTCCGCGGACCCCTTTGAAGCTGTCTCGGATACCTCCACAATCTACGGGCACCTCCGAAACTCAAGAGCTCATCCAACTCTTTTGAAACCAGTGACTAAATCCTAGGAAATTCCACCCTAGTCCTTCTCTTCTGCTCCTACACCAGCCATCACTTCAGTTAAACTCGGAGAACCATCCTCCACCTAAACCATGACTCTTCTTGATACTCCTGCAGAAGAAATCTGATCCATGATACTTCCGACTGCTAGAGACCTCCTAGCGCTCCCTAAAATCCCCTGGCTCTTCTTGAGACCTACATCCGATCTCTCTGAGATATCATTGACATTCTATGCTGAGATACACTCCTCGACTGCTGCACCACCGAGCCTCTCTCAGCCCCGTGCCTCCTGGGAATTGCTCCTGCAGCACTCCAACACTCCCTGACTCATCTCTACACCGCTCTACAGCCACCCAGCCCTAACCTACTGGACCTCCATGGATCATCCATCTCCATCACTTCCAAGACTTCGCAAATCCATGCTCTAGTCAAACCACTGAATACATCTCCAACTACTTCCCCACCTTCCAGACACCGAAGGATGTATAGGTGCTTCTTCATCCTTCCTTCGACCATTATCCATTGGAAAACCTCTCTTCAATTGCCCTACATTGCCCATCTTCCTAGAGAACCCTAATGCTATCTACTGAGATACCTTCCTTAGCTGTTGCATCGTCGAGCCTCTCTCAGCCCTACATCTCCAAGGAAGCGCTACTGCAGCACTCCAACACTCCTTGCTTGTCACATAACCGTCATACACCCCGATCATTCCATCAAGATCGATCAGCAAATCATGCATCAAATCCTTCCACCCCAAAAAAATCCCTTTTCGTTAATCCTATCAACCTCCACCTTCAACTCGCTACTCTCGGTTGGCCAAACCAAAGCAATAACAAGGTAGATTTGAGACATACTGTGGAATCCTTATGTAGATTTCTGATTTTAGCTTGTATGACTTCTCCTTCCCTTTCATGCACCATCAGGCTCTGAAACTTGGCTCTTCCATAAACCATCAGGCTCTAAAACTTGCCTCTGATACTATATTATCATCCACAACATTTCATGCATCACCTAGCTCTGATACCAAATTGTAGACCTATGATATCGCTCGAACGCCAATCATCCTTGACATCACAAGTATCGATATCATGTTGTGGAAGCTCCTGATCATTAGCACGGATCTGAAGGAACTTGTGACATTCTCTATGGGCAGCACACCATCGATCCTCCACCTAGATCTATGATGGGGCATCTCCCTCTTTGGGTCTGAGGAAGACGCCCCCTTCTCTAAGGCTTCTTTAAGAACCCTAGGGTGACAACTCTAGAGAGAAGAGAAGAAGAGAGTTCAGAAAGAAAAGGTCTGTATTCCACAGCATTCACAGCCTTAATGAAATCCTAATACAACCTATGTATTTATACATAGCCATTAGGCCCAACCAAAAAACTCCTTGGCTAACCCAATACATGGAAACACTCACCAAGCCCATGTACACCCATGTCTCCCATGCTCTCATCCTCTGCATCTAGACCCAACCCATACATGAATTAGCCATCTTAAGACCTCTCAAACCAGACCTTAAGACCCCTAGGATCAACCCAAATCTTAGCCCAAAATAGACCCTCACATAACTCTGCCTGCGCACTGAGCTAGCTAAGTTCTACTAGGTTGGCTTAGTCTAAAATTGAGCCGGCCTAGTTTTATGCTATGCCAGCAGTTCAGAATGCGTAGCTCTCTATTTTTCCTGTGCACTGAGACTTAGTCGACTCAGTTTTGGACTGAGCCGGCTAACCTATAGAAAATCTTCTTTCTATAGTCTTGATTTTTTGGCTTTGGTTTCTTACTTCACCTTATGTCCCAGGTCTCTGAAGCACCAACCAAGCTCTTGGAATCCCTAGAGCCAACCCTTTGACTCCTCCCATGGCCTTCCAAGTCTTGGGAGCACCATAAATCCTCACACTCGTCCTAACAAGGATAATAGCCAACCATGTTAGAAATAGGAGGATCTCATCTTGATGTGGATGAAGACCCTCACAGGAGATTGAAGGCCTTCGATTCTTAAATAGAAGGTTGACCACAAGTATATAAATTTTTGATTCCTAGACACTGATATATTTGCTTCTAATCAAGTCCAAGGACCCTTCTTCATAAACAAGAGGGATGGATATATAAGGTATTGGGCAGAGGCTATTATTTTGAGATAACACTAATGTCAGGCATGACAAGAAAATAAAAAGACCAACAAGCATCAAACTGAGATATAGTTCAAAGGATAAAGAAATATCATTCTATTGAAATTAAAAGTTCATTACATAGGTCCTCGAGATTGATTATAAAAAAAAAAGAAGGGTTGAAGTCTTACTTAGAGTTAGACTTCGGCCTGCTGGCTCTTGCCAATACAAGGGCATGTTTTAAGTCATTTATTTTCTCCTCAAGATCTCGCCTCACTACCAAGCTCTCACCAAGTAACTTATTGGCTCTCTGAAGATCATCTTCCATTTTTTTTAGCCTCTTCCTTAAAACTACAGACTTGACTTTGGTATCCTTCACTGCACTCTCGTTATAAGTTGTCTGGATCTTGAGCTATAAGAGTTCGACCTTACTCTTTTCATAAATCATCGAAAGATCTCTCATGATTCTTTTCAAAGATGAAATTTTCTCTAGATCCCCTTTCAGGCCGATCTGAGCTTTATCTACCAATTATTTTCAGAGTCGAGATACCTCAGTGTCAGCTGCCTCAAGTTTCTTTTCTAGCTCATCAATCTGTCCACCCTAGCCAATTTAGTCGATATCATACGCAATCTTGACATCACACAGTTGCTTCTTGAGGTTAGAAAATTTTTTTGACCAGTCCCATCCATATTCTGCCTTACTTTGGGCCTAGGCTGAACCCTTCTCCAACTGGCCGATCTTCTCACTTGCTCCACGAAGCTCGACTTCAAGAGAGCAGATCTTCATGGTCAAAGTCCAAGCCTTATCACTGGCCAATTTTGTTGCTTGTTTCAATTCTTCAGTCAAATGTTACTTCTTAGCAGTATATTCTTTGAAGAATTATTTGGAGGATTGTCGGAGATGGTTGATTTCAATAGTAGCTTTAGCATAATTCTTTTTTGATTTTTGGAGTTCATCCTCTATCTTTCTTAACTTCATCTTCATCTGATGAACTTCTCTTTTCAAATTTTTGATACAAGCCTTCAGGGGGATACCCTGGGCAGAGGATCGGCTTCAATTAGAGACTACATTTAATATGAAAAGATATCATGACACAACATTATAGTGAAAAAGAAGAACTTCATCTCCATTACTAAAAATGTTTTGAATATAGGAAAAAGCAAAAAAAAAAGAAGAAAAAGTATAACTATTGAAAGCCTCCAACCTTTGGAGGAGAGACAGTAGATGGGTTCAGCATGGCTTCGACGATCTCAAATTCTCGAGCAGGCTCAGAAGTTGCAGTGGGAGGCTCGATAGGTGGTAGATCAGTGGCAACAGTGGAAGGTCTAGCTTCATCATCAGAGGATTCTCCCATCAAGAAACTGAGGTCAAGCTCGAAAATTTTTTCGACCATCCTCCTCTGGCAGAGCTTGAATCCTTTGAGGAATGCCTCCTGGGCGAAGGCTATCTTGATGTCCTCCATTTCCTTTGAAACTTGAAAGATTCGACAGCCCATTCCCTCTCCAACCCAACCTCCTCCTCGACCCTCTTCTACCTATTTTCCTCCAAAGTTAGAGCAGCCTTTAGTTCTACCGAGGTTCGTTCTTCCCTCCGAAGTGCTTCTTGAAGATGCACAACTTTGGTGGAGTGAGCCTTCCTCAAATGATTGACCTTAGCTTGGATGTTTTTGGTCTCCGCCTAAGCTTCTTTGATTGTCTTTGAAGCCTCAAATTTGTGGTGACTCAGTACCTCCCCGTAGGCATATAGATGATGCCACAACTATAAATAACAAGATATAAGTAGTGGTTATGAGTTTACAAATAATTGACCAAACTTAAGAAAAAAGATGATTACCTGAAGGAAAGCTGCGTAGGAGACTCATAACTTGTCTTCATCATCCAGGTGAATCATATTCTTTAAAAGGTGTGGAAGGACACATCCTTCCATCAAGGACTAGATGATCCCCCAATCATCCAAGAAATTTGGCTCTAAGCTAAAGCAATTATTGCCGCCAGATCCTCTTGCACTTCTTTTGACTTTTTTGGCAGCAGCTTTCTTTTTCGTCTCCACCGCACTCTTCTGCTTAGGGGGCATAGAGGTGGCGGCTTCATTGGGCAAGGCCGACCTCGGCACAATTGCAGTAATCTTTGGGGTAGGGATGGCTTAGGTTGGCACAGCCGAGCTTGGACCCTTAACCTTTGCTCACTTCGATGGCTCTCTAGAGGAACTGTCTTTTCTTTTTGAGGGCTCGAACTCCTTTAGTTAATCAGTCTAGTTCTTTTGGAGTCATCTCTGCAATAGCAAGAAAACTAAAGTCAGAAGAGAGGACAAAGCATAACTAATAAGATGTAAAAATATACCTGTTGGATCGAGGGGGCTTAAGTCGAGGTTAAATAAGGTTTGATTATCTAGTAGTTCGGATAAAGGAGGAGCTTGATAATTTCTTATTTTGCTAATCGAATCGAGGTCTTCTCTTTCTAATCCCAAAGCTTGGTGAACTGATCTCTTAGCTACCCCCAAGGAGAAAGTCCTAACTCTAAAGAAGGGCATGAAACAAAAAAAAATTCCTCCTTTCAATTATGAATGGAAGAAGGGGTGTCCTTAAGCAACCCCTTCTTACCAAACAAGGAGGACAAATTCCACCAATCTTTGGTAGTTGGATGATGTTTAATGATGAAGTAGTTGCAGAACAAAGAAATAGTTGGATAAACCTTGGCAAAGATACAAAGGAAAAGGAATGCTATGATAAATCTATTTGGGACCAAAGAACAAAGAAAATATTTAAAAATCAAAAGAGAGCTATGACAAATGGAGGAATTAGGAGATGAAGTCTGATACGGAGCGCTTCAGTGAACAAACAAAAGCAACCCGGGGGAGGAGCGCAAGCTCGGTCACTTGGTCTAGGAAGCTCTAGTTCGTACTCCGAAGGGATCTCATACTGGACCTTAGTAGGGAAAGATCCTCGGAGTGCAAGGAGCAAAAGATGGTCTCGGGTATGGAGGTTAGTTGGGATGCTACCCTAAGGTCAGCTTCTTCTCTAGAGATGGGATTTTGGGAGTTCAGGTCAGCTAGGCTCCTAGAACTAGTAGACCAAGACACTTCAGAAGACATCTAGATCAAACTAAACTCAAAAAATCCCAAAAAATGAAAGAAAAGGGTCACAAATTTTTTGAAAGAACCCAAAAAGAATAGTAAGCTCTCATGAAGAAATCAAAAGGACAAAAAGGAAAAGCAAAGTAATGTAGGAAAAGGGTCAGGAGACTAACCTAAGTCAGTCGGAGTACTCGAGAAAACAATCAAAAAAGTGGAAGGTAGGTGAGGGAGACATCGACAGTCGGAGGAGTTACAATGGAGGAAGGATAGAATTCCCAAAGAAGATGAAAAGCGGAAGAAGAAGAAGAGGAGCATAGGTTAAAGTAATAAGTTGGGCATGAGGGAGATGTTTAAATAGCCAGGAGAAACCAGAGGAGGTTATGATTGTAGATTCTCTCCACCCATTCCTTGCCCACCGTGTGTCCTATTCATCATGCCTGCAGATGAAGCATTTATGGTGTCATACTCAGGGCACCATGCTAGGAAGAATTTCAAAGTAGATGTCCTTTCAAGTCATTCATCATTAAGGAAGCTTCAGTGCTAATTTGGAGAAGGCCAAAATTTTTTGTCTTTTGAGAGAGGGAAACTAGCATAGAACTTTGGTAGTCATACTTTATGGATAGCAGCCAACCTTGAGAATAGCTGAACTTTTTCATTCCTTTCTGATAATTGCAGATCTAGCTAGCTTATATCATGCATATCAGTCGAGTGAGTTTGAAAAGAAAAAGGATCTTGCTATCAACATAAGTTTGATTTTCAATTCGGAATAAATAGCAGCCACTCCACAGATAATGAATCTCAACACTCCTTTAATTTTAACTTTAGGCTGACCTTGAGCATTGGCTGAACTTTTTTTGAAAGGCAGGATTATGATTCTAATCAAAAGATCCATTATCTTCTCTAACTTGCAGTCTAGAATAGTTGTCCGCTCTTGGCCAACCTTGAAGATGGTTGAACTCCTTAAGACTGCCGCAAACAGCACCAATAGACTAATCGATTGTAGGTTAACCATCTGATTATTTGACAACCGATCTTCAAGTTTGGCCAATCAAACTTTGAGTTCTTTCCAGCATGAACAGCTTGCCCACGAATATAGAAGTCTCCAGCCTCTTTTCCAAACTCTGATAAATTAACTTCAACTGCCAACAAGTCATGACAAATGATAGTCCACTTGCCGTAACAAACTCCATGTGATCCAAACAATTTACTGATATTTTGTTGTGGCTGTCACTTTCATTCTATTATGAGCTCTACTTATATAAGGGACCCTCTAGATATATTTTCTTCTCTAAGCACTAAGTTTTCCTCTCTATCCTAAATTCTCTTGAGTACTCCATTCTTGTTGGCCAGAGAACTAACTTGACTATCGAAGGATCCCATCAAAGTTAATTTCAGCAGGACTTTTATCTTGCAGGTCTTGTCGGCAGTCTCATCTTCTCCAACTCTAGCAAACTCTGGCATCAACACCAATTTTCATCTTTCGAGAGTGGAAAATCGGCATAGGACTTTGGTAGCTGTAGTTTTGTACTCCTCTCATTCGAACTTCAAACTTGGGAGTAGGAAAATAAGTTTTAGGAGTAAAATAGCTTTCGTCGAAGTCTAGATGACTTTCAATGCATGTATGCTGGACGACCTTCTCAATCATGAACAGCAACCCCCCTCAAACAATTATAGAACTCATTGAAGACATGATAAACTTGTTAGGTATTGCATCCTAAAGCCAATCATCTGGGTTGTAGATGGTTGAGCTGATTGTAAAATTATACTTGAATTATAAATGAATAAAATTATTATTCTGACTTTTTATCACTCTTATACATCTTTCTGTAATGAACTTTTTTATGATGAAGTCCTTAGGAATATTTAGACTTGATAAAAAAAAAATTGTTATTTAGTCCTTAAACCTGATCGTGATCAAATGATATATTATTATCTAGGACAACAACGATTATCAAGTGTAGGTCGTTGCGTGCCATATAAGTTGGTGGTCCTCTTAACCAAGAAGTATGAAGATACTGGTATGGCATGTAGGTAAAATGTAGGGATACAATTCATTGATCATGACCCAACTACAGAGTGCTTTGCTACCAAGAGTTGCTTATGAAGGATATCGATATAAGTGTTTCTTAGATCTGAGATCACCATGGTGACTTACAAGCAACTCACTATACTTTAGTACTGGACTACCTAAATTTTTAATTCAATGATAGAAGGTTACTGGGTACAGTCAAATGCTTATTTAGTCGGTGTATGAGTCAAGATAGGATTGTTCCCTCCAAGTGTAGGAGCAAATGCATCACTATATTTCAATTTAGCAAAACCTCGACTGGGGTAGCCTATTCAATGGATATTAAAATTTAAAATACAATGTGGATGATTTTTAGGGTTGGCAGTAAATCTTAGGTCTTCCTTTAAGTATTAAGGTCAAGAAGATAAATTATACAATAACCATATGTCACAGGTTCGTCGATGTTACATTGCGACTATTCAACCTATCCGGACGTCGGATACCATTGCTAGATGGTTGTATTGATTGGCACAAAAAATTGATTTCTGTGCTACCGACTTAGGGGTCAAACCTATGGGATCACACATAATAGAAGTTTCTGTTGGAAAATATATCCTAAAGCCAATCATCTAAGTGGTAGATATTTGATATTAGTATTGAATTATTTAATAATAATAGTTATTTGGCTGATTCATCATAAAAGTTCTATCTTCCTTAAATGAACTCCTACATTATGATGAAGTTCTTAGAACGACAATCAATCGATAAAGAAGAATTTATCAGATAGTTCTTAAATTGTTCACGATCAAATGATAAGTTATTAATAAGGATGATAATTTATCGAGTATAGGTCGTTGTATGCCATATCCATTGATTGTCCTCGTAACCTAGTGTGGAGACACTAGTATGGCATCCAGGTGAGATGTAGGAGTATATTTGCATTGAACATGACCAATGTAGTACTCTACTATCAAGAGTAGCTAGCTAAGGTCAATGGATATAAGTGTCCCTCCGATCTAAGATCATCATGATGACTTGCAAGCAACTCACTGTACTTTAGTACCAGACTGTCTATATCTCTAATATATATTCAAAAGATTTTTAGATACAGTCAAGTACTTATGAAGTTGGTGTGTGAGTCAAGATAGGATTGACCACTCCTGATTAGCTTCAGGAAGAGAATGACTCGTTGTGTTTTAATTTAGCAAAATCTAGGCCTGAATAATCATCGTGAGGTGTCACGGGATTTGCAAAATTTTGAGACATAATAGAATGACTTTTATGAGTGTTGACAGCATACTCGAAGTCATCTTGAGCATTATTGGTCATAGGAATGAATTATATGGTAACTATGGGCCAAGATTTTAAGAATGTTACGTTGCATACATTCGACCTATCCGGACGTCGGAAACCATTGCTAGATGGTAACTTTGATTGGTATAGAAATTGGTTCCTATACTATCAACTTAGGTTTGAACCTATGTGGTCACATATATTAGAGCTTGTAATCTGATCAGATGGTTAATTGATGATTAAGAATTATTCTAAGATCAATCCATCAATATGATTGATGTTTGACCTAATGCAAGTATTGTAGGAGGATCGATTAGCAATTGAATTGCTAATTTACTCAATTTGGTTGAGCAATCAAGCTGAGATCAAGTCTAATTAAATTAGATTTAATTAAAATTAGTTTGTACTTAATTAGATTAAGTCAGTCAATTTATTGGATAAGCCAATTATAAGAAAGAATAATTTCTTGTTTGACTAGGACTTGGATGTACCTAATTGACTTAGAATTTAAATTAGATTTAAATCTTGATTTAATTTGATTTAATTAAGCTCTTAGTTGGACTAGGTTCACCCTTAATTAGGTTGTATTTAATCTAATTTAAATAGAATTTAAATTAGGTTCAAACCTATTTTGACCTAGTCAAACAAAAGGAGTCCTAGTTGGATTAGGACTCTCTCTTTCTCTTGTGCCTAAAAGCCCACGCCCACATCTTTTATTTCTATTGTTTTACATGAATTCTCATGCCTAAGAAAGAGTCTTCATTCCCCACTTCTCATTGGTTTAGGAATTTATTTTGACTTGATTAAAACTAGAAAGTGGTTAGGATTAATTTCCTATTTGATAGAGTCCCCTTTGACCAAAACTTCTTTCCTCCACGCCATCCAAACTTTTCTCTTCCATTCTTCTTAGGTTTTTCTATGTTGGTTTTCTAGTTCTCACGCCTAAAATCAAGAAAGGGGCATCCAAAAGTAGGACGCCCCATAGGAGTCCATAAAAGACTAGGTTTGACCTAGTCATCTTTATATTATTGGGGCACCTTCTATGAGATGGTTCGATGATGTGATAAATCCTAGAAAATTCATGAAAAACTAGAAGAAAAGGAGGAGAAGGCATGGTGATTTTGGGATTCCAAGATTCTTGGAGAAGAGCCTACAATTAAGACATCAAATATTGATATCTTGAAGAGACAAGATAAGAGAAGATTGTCTTCTCTTTATTTTTCTTTTATGTATTTTTCTCTTATTTGTTCTTTATGATTTTTATGTAATAAAAATCAGAGAGAGAGAGAGAGGAATAGGGTGTGGGGATAAGTGCTCCAAGTTGTTGGGGCATGATGTTCTTTTGGACACGATTTGATCATGTCCTGATAAGAGAAGGAGAAGAGAAGAAAGGTCTTCTCTTAGGGTTTCTTGGAGAACCCTTCTTCTCCAATTTTTATGAGAATTTTATATGAATAAAATCAAAAATCTTAGATCCAAAAACTTAGAAAAAATCCGAGAGGAGAAGATCTCCTTTTGTCCTAGTATAGAGATGTTTTCATGACATCAACTGTTAATGTCCTGAAGAAAAAGAATTATCTTCTCTTAGAATTTTTTTTCTTGATTTTATTTTTTGATTTATAGAAGATCCAAGGTTTGGATTCTTTTCTTATTTCTTCTCATATTCTTCATCTCTTGGAGTGTCTAAGAGATCTAAAGAACATGTATTTGATTGACCATCAGGAGGGATCTGCGAGAAGCTAACACTTCGAGCAGATCTTCATTTGACGAATCTTCGATCTATGTTGCAAATTCGTGTGGATCATCTGTAGAGGTTGGACGTGTGTGCAACTCTAAAAGCAATAATAAAAACCAACCATAGAGTTCTCAACCCATGCAAAGATAAGAGATCTGATCTCTTGGTAACCTAGATATGATCTAGGGTTAGACCTAGAATTATTCTAGATCTAGGTATTAATATGATCGATATCACTTATGATTAATTTAATTTTAGATTTATATTTATATCATAACATATTATAGATCCCTGATGTAGGGTTTTATAATTTGATTATATACATATTATAGATTAAACTATTTAATCTATGTCTTCCACTGCTTTAATTTTGAAAAAAAATTTGAAATCTATGCATGAAACCCTGCATGTTTCTCAACAGTGATATCAGAGCCAGGTTCTTTTATAACATGTTCATGTATTCTTAAGAATAAATTTAAAAATTAAAATTAATTAAAGATTGCACATACTTCCATAAGGTTGTCCTATTGTAAGATCAACCCCTTACAATGAAAAAGTTATCCTAGTATGTGCTGATCTAAATCTGAATCATGAATAATTTAGATTAAATCCAAAAAAGTTTATGATTTAATTTTTTGATTTAAATATAAAATTAAATAGATATTAGATCTATTTTAAATTATTTAGATTAGATCTAAATAATATCATAATTTTACATAGTACCATAAGGTTGTCCTGCTGTAAGATTTACCCCTTACAGTGAAAAGGTTGTCTTAGTATATGTTGATCCAAGAAACCTAAATTATAAATATATTAGATAAGATATAAAATAATTTATAATTTATTTTTAGATTTTAAATCTAATATTAAATAGTTTATGATCTGATTTTGATCATTTAGATAAGATCCATGTGATATGTGTTGCCCAAGTTTGGCTACCCAAGAGGGGGATGAATTGGGTATTTTAAATTTTAAGCTTATGATGTAAGTAGATTAATCTAATTAAATATCAATAAATAAGCTATGTAATTGTAGTGAAGAAAATCAATAGAAAAATAAGATGTAATCATAAATATAATGATTTTATACTGGTTCGGTGCTAAACTCAGCACCTACGTCCACTCTCTAACCACTTAGGAATTCAACTATAATCCCTAGGCTTGATTACAGTCCGATTATTTTACTTGGACTCACAATCCAACCCAATTGATTTTGATCTTGTCTCACCAACCATAACTATACAATGATTATTTTTTTGGGCTAACAATCAACTCCGATTGGTTTTCACTTTGGCTCACCAATCACAACCATACATCTTCCAATTTTAGGCTTGGACTAACCCAAGTTTCCCACCCCAAGAAACTTGAAACAAATATAAAAAATACAATGAACAAAACAAAAACAAACTCTTTGAAGCTTATGAGAAGAAAATCTAGGAGCTTGGCTTGTAGGCTTGATTTCTTCTCTTTGAGTGCTTGAAAGAAGTAAGAGTTGATTTTCAATGGTGTTGGCCTGACTTCTCTCTGATTGAGGATGTTTGAAGGATAAGAAAAGCTCGAAGAAATACTCATTCCTTTTTACTATTTAGCTCATACACTTAAAAAACTAAAAATCTGCTTGGAAATTCTTTCTTTTTGGTTCAAAAGTTGTTTTTCTTGTCTCAAGTGCTTTCTTAAGTATCCCAAACGTTTCCCACCATTACAAGTCATCATCATAGGCTTTTGGAAGTGATCTAGCCATTGGAAGATCCAAAATAGCCATTGGAAGATGTGTGGAGTGAAAAAGTTATAGGACTGAAAACTAGCCGTTACAGGCACTAGGTCGGCTCAGTTTTAAACTAGGTTGCCTCAGTCCAAACTGAATCGGCTCAATTTTTTGCCGGGTTGGCTCAGTCTCAGAAATCCTGAAACATTGTTTTCATCTTCTTCTATTGTCTGAGACTAGGATGGCTCACTTTCTGACTGGGTCGGTCTTGTTCCACTAGGTCGGCTCAATTTTTCAGCTGGGTCAGCTCAGTCTCCTGGGTCACAAAAATTTAGCTTTCTGCCCTTTCTGTCTTCTGCTTCCACTGAGACTAGGATGGCTCAATCTTAGACTGGGTTATCCCAGTTTGCGTGCCAAATTTACCAAAAACTATTTCTAATCCTTTCTTCTCCAAATTACTTCATAGGCTAGACTTGTTCTTTATGTCTTAATTTAATCTTCATTTTGACCTCTAGAAAATTGTATCCATTCTAGTACTTCTTCTCTAAAATCTTGAGTGATGAATCTTCATTTGGATGAATTGGAACACTTGATATTTATGAGCACTTTGAAATTTACAACTACACATTCTCACAACCAATGTTAGTGATTTAATAATTTATACTCAAATGCTTTTGTTATCATCAAAATCAAACTAGGATCAACAATCTCCCCCTTTTTGATGATGACAAAACCTTTTGAGTATAACTTTTCCTTTATATTTGAAAATAATATTTTCATTTGGTCTTACCAATTAACTCATATATCATATTCATTTAGATTTTATCATTTTACATATGCTCCCCCCGAATATGATAGTAATGTTCAATTTAGGTTAAATTTTATGTTGCTCCCCCTTACTATGTGCCGAGATTTCAATTTAGTAATTCAATTTAGCAATTCAAGTTCTGATTTCTTCCATTTTAGCAACTCAAGTTCTGATTTCTTCCATTTTAGCAATTCAAGTTCTGATTTCTTCCATACTTATAGTTATAATTCTCATTTTATACTCATTCTTCTCTCCCTTTTTGTCATTATCAAAAAGTATACAACAATATAAAGAAGTTCGATCAAGCATGCAAGGAGATAATTTCATTCATTCAAATGAGGAAATTAATACAATGCAAGCCAAAATTCAAACTTCATTCATTCACAGACACAAATAGTTTCAAGTGCACAAAATGCTGAAGTTTGAAACTTACATATCATAGATATCTATCATGAACATTTACAACCAAAATGTTCTAAACATAACTAAATGGATCCTATATAAAATCTAATCAACACTAAGCTCTGGAGGGTCGGTTGGGGCTAGATCAACAGGTGCTGAAGTGCGCTGCTCAGTGAACACTTCTCTCATAGCATCTTTAATTAGCTGAGGAAGACCATCAAATATCCTATCATATATGTGCTGCATAATCTCTCTGATCTGATCCTCATCTAATCTAACAGTGGACGAAGATGGAGCAGGCGTAGGATGCTATGGCATGGGCTCTGGTTCATATCTTTCTTCCCCTTCTTCATCTAGCTTTATCCAAATACCATTTACTTTCTTGAATTCATCCTATGCATTGACTTCAAATTGTAGTATCGTAGTGCTGAAGCTTTTTACTGGGTTCCCCTTCTAGGCTAACTCCAAAGTCCTAGATACTAGTATTAAGAATATCCCATATGATGGTGCTAGTTTTCCTCTTTGGGATGCTTCTTGCATTAACCTTAAGATCAAGGCTGGAAGGTTGAACTTTGGCCTCATGAGAATGTGGTATATCACAGCTATATCATTTTTGTTTAGCAAATCGAATCTTCCTACTTGGCGTACTAGAATCTGGACTGAAATGTGGTGAAGTAGTCTATTTTCCATGGATAGATCCCTAGCATAGATTTTCTTAAAATGCATGCATCGTTCCTTCCAAACAACAACCGTAGCCCACTTGCTCGATCATCGAGTCTCTCAGCTCCGACAGTGGGTGCCCTAAGTAAATTGCACAGCTTTTCTATGGTTAAATTGATTTTCACCTTCTTGACTTCTGATTCAAATGATCTTGGGCTAACTTTAACATTGCTATAGAACTCCCTCACTAGATTTGGATAGGATGGAAGATTTATTCCTGAGCAGAGATATTCCCATCCTTGAAACTTTAATCCCTCTCCAAACTCAAAACCCTCACTTGTTGGGAAGTCAAAATCCACCCTTCTACCAGTTATGACAGCCCTAGAGGAGAGTGGAACGGGTATGAAAGAAGGAGATGGAGGGGAAATTGGAGTAGGAGGCTAAGGGGATTGAGTGGATGGTCCTGGTGGAGGTGAGGATGACTGAGACAACCTAGAAGAATGATCTTCATGGAACTTTGATCATCGTTCTCCACCATGTGCCCTCCTAAATGGCGGATTCAAACGAATATGCTTAAACCTAGGGGTTATGGTTTGTTTCTTGGGCGGCATGATTCCAAAATCGATGGAAAAAGGTTTTCTAGGGGATGGACTTAAGGGTTCTAGGGTTTCTCTCTAGATGGCTAAGAAATGAAAGATAAAAGAACTGTCGGTATGTCCGTTTAAAAAATAGGATGCCTGATAACTTAGCCGACCCAATTTTTTGTGAAGAAAAACTGAGTCGGCCCAGTACGGGGACGGCTAAGTTTTTTAGAAGAAAAAAATTGAGATGGCCTAGTTTGGCATAGATTTGAACCTTCTGAGTTTCAAGACCACAAATTTTTTCATTCATTTTTTTTAAAAATAAGATAAAAATAAACTAATACAAGAAAATTTATCACATGAAAATTAATCATTTCATCATATGAAAATCAATCATCATAAGATATGCATTTAACAAATTAGATCAAATAAACCTAATTATTTTCTTATTGTGCAAAATCTTTCTTCATTCAAGGGTTTAGTAAAGATATCAGCAACTTGATTTTCAATAGGCACATATTCAAGAGTATATCATTATTTTGAACGTGCTTTCTAATGAAATGATGTCTTACTTCTATATGCTTTGTTCTTGAGTGTAATATAGGATTTTTAGTTAAATTTATGGCACTTATGTTGTCACAATGAATAGGAATGTTATTACAAGTAATATCATAGTCTTCTAGTTGTTGCTTGATCTACAATAGTTGAGCACAACAACTCCCAGTAGCAATGTATTCGGCTTCCATCATAGACAAGGCTACCAAATTTTATTTCTTGCTAAACCAAGAGATCAAATTTACTCCTAAAAATTGACATATTCCACTTGTACTTTTCCTATCTAAGTAACAACCCATAAAATTTGAATCACTATAACCAATTAAATCTAATAAAGATTGTTTAGAGTACCATAAACCAACATCTTGAGTATTTATTAGATACTTAAACATTTTTTTAACTGCTAATACATATGATTCCTTAGGATTTGATTGATAACATGCACACAGGCATACACTAAAAATTATGTCTAGCCTATTTATAGTTAAATATAGTATAGATCCAATCATACCTTGATATAGCTTAGGATCTACTACTTTTCCTTTTGGATCTTGATCAAGCTTGCAACTTGTTCTTATAGGGGTGCCACTTCCTTTGACATTCTTCATCCCAAATTTTTTTTAATATTTTCTTGATGTATTTGCTTTGGTTAATGAAGATCCCCTCATTTGATTGCTTGATTTGGAGTTCGAGGAAAAAGTTGAGCTCTTTCATCTTGCTCATCTCGAACTTGTCCTGCATGAGACTAGCAAACTCTCTACACAGAACTTCATTAGTAGCACCGAATACTATATCATCAACATATAATTGGATAATCAATAGATCACTTGATTTTCTTTTAATAAATAGTGTTTGATCAATGTTACCTCTTTTAAAATCATTGTTTAATGAGAACTGTCTCAATCTATCATACCTAGGTGCTTGTTTTAATCCATATAGTATTTTCTTAAGTTTATATACATGATTAGGTAATTCTTGACTTTCAAAGCTTGTAGGTTGTTCTACGTAAACTTCTTCTTCAATTAAATCATTTAAGAATGCACTCTTTACATTCATTTAAAAAAATTTAAAGTTCATGAAACATGCAAATGGTAAAAGCAATCTAATAGCTTCAAGTCTAGCTACGGATGCAAAGAATTCATCAAAATTAATACCCTCTTCTTGATTGTACCCTTGTGCAACCAATCTAGCCTTGTTTCTAATTACATTGTCCTTCTCATCTAGTTTATTTTTAAAGACCCATTTTGTACCAATTACAAAAAAATTTTTAGGTCTTTCAACTAATTTTCAAACTTTATTTCTTTCAAATTGGTTTAACTCTTCTTGCATTGCTAATATCCAATTTGGATCTTTTTCAGCTTCAATTATATTTTTAGGTTCTAGATGGGATACAAATGCAATATGATTCATAGCTTCTCTAAAAGATGATCTAGTTTTAACTTCTTGAGATGGATCACCTATTATTAATTCCTTAGGATGATTATGATTATACCTCCATTCCTTTGATAAGTTGGATGTACCTTGATCATCTTGCGAATGTGGCATTATTTCTTCAACCTCTTGCTCTTTATTTTCTTTTTCTTGAGAAGGAATATCTTCAAGTGATATATCTTTCATTTTGCTTTCTAAAATTTCTACATTCACATCAAGCTCTTCTCCTCTTATTTTAAGAGAGTTAGTTTCATCAAAAATTATATGCACGGATTCTTCCACAATCAATGTTCTTTTATTAAATACTCTATATGCTCTACTATGTGATGAATATCCTAGGAAAATTTTTTTATCTGATTTTGCATCAAACTTTCTAATCTTATCTTTACCACTTATAAGAATAAAATATCTACATCCAAAGATTTTAAAATAAGAAATATTTGGTTTCTTTTCTTTATAGAGTTCATATGGAGTTTTCTTTAAGATTGGTCTAATTAGAGCTCTATTTAGCACATAGCATGCTGTGTTAATAGCTTCCACCCAAAAATATTTTGGAAGGTTGCTTTCACAAAGCATGGTTCATGCTATTTTAATCAATGTCCTATTCTTTCTTTCTACCATTCTATTTTGTTGGGATGTTCTAGATGCTGAAAAATTATGATTGATTCCATTTTTAGAACAAAAATTTTGAAATTTTTTATTTTCAAATTTCATGCCATGATCACTTCTTATATATAAAATATTATTTTTTTTTTATTATTTTGTTAAATAGATCAACAAACATATCAAAAGCATCACTTTATGTGATCAAAATAAAACTCGTGTATATCTTAAAAAATCATCTATTACTACAAAGCCATATCTTTTTCTTTCAAGACTAGTAGTCGAAATAGGTCCAAAGAAATCCATATGGAGTAATTCTAGAGGCCTAGTAGTTGAAACAATATTTTTTGATTTAAATAAATATTTTGTTTGTTTACCAAGTTGGCATGCTTTGCAAATTTTATCCTTCTCAAAATTTATTTTAGATAATCCCTTTACCAAATTAAGTTTAATTAGTCTTGCTAGAGAGTCCATACTTGCATGACCTAATCTATTATGCCAAATTCAACTTGATTCATTTAGTTTAGTATTCATAGCAACAAGAAAATTAATATTCTCATTTTTAAGTTCATCAAGATCAACAATATAAATATTTTCATGTCTTTTTCCTATAAATTTAATACTTTCATCTATAGAGCTAGTTACAATATAATGAGATGATTTGAATGAAACATTAAATTTCTTATCACAAAATTGACTTATACTAAGTAAGTTATGCATTAGTCCTCCGGCATATAAGACATCTTCTATGCTAGTAGAGAGTGTTATCAAGATATTACCGACATCAATGATTTTTTCTTTACCCTTATCTCCAAATGTTACAACACCTCTATCTTTAGCTTCAAGAGAGATAAATTATGATTTATCTTCCATCATGTGCCTCAAGCATCCACTATCAAGGTACCACCTTCTTTTAGCTCTTACGGATGCCAAGCACACCTACACAAGTAATCAAGCAAACTTAGGTACCCAAGCTAACTTGGATCTGTTGGGGTTAGCACAAATGATTTCTTTTGGAACCCAAACTTGTTTTACTTTTGATTTGCTTGAATTAAAAGTTTTGCATTCAATAAACTTGTGTCCAAATTTATTACATTTATAACATGTAATATTTTTATCATAATTTTGAGATTTTGGATATGGATTCTTAAAGAACTTTTGATTTCTTGATGGATTATACCCTATACCGATTTTATCAAAGGCTAATTCTTTATTTTCAATTATAGTTTGCAAATTTTTAGAGCTTAGCATATATCTATCTACTATAGATATTAATTTTATCACTTTATCTTGTAAGGATACAATCTTTTCATTTGATTCATTTAGATTGCTTTGTATTTTCTTCATATTTTCTTCTATTTGGGCTTTATGTATTTTTAATGATTGATTCTCTTTTCTTAGTTCCTTGTTCTTATGGGATAGCATTTTAAAATAAGAAAGTAAATCATTAAAAGCTTCATGCAATTCCTCAAATGTAAATTCAAAAATTGAGTCATCATTTACCTCATCCTCTAATGCTATAAGATAAAGATTGGCTTTTTCTTCTCTTAGACATTCTTCTTCACTTGAACATGAGTCTTCGTCATTGCTCCATGTTGCTTTTAATACTTTCTTCCTTGATTTCTTTGAGCTCTTCTTTAACAATTGACAATCCATTCGAAAATGTCCAGACTTCTTACATTCATGGCAAGTGATTTGATCTTTCTATTTTTCTCTTTCTTTTTCTTTGCTACCTTCATCTTTGCTGAAATTTCTTTTCCTTGGTTCAAACTTCTTCCTTCTTTTGATGAATTTTTTGAACCTTTTAGTAATTAGTGCCATTTTTTCATCATCCTTCGAGTCTTTTTTCGAGTCGCTTTCCTCTTCATACATGGCAGTAGCTTTGAGTGCTATACTCTTCTTTTTCTTCACTTTCTCTTCTTATCTTTGATTCATATTTAGCTCATGGGTCATAAGAGAACCGATGAGCTCTTCTAATGCTAACTTGTTTAAGTCCTTTGCTTCTTGAATGGCAGTCACCTTTGGCTTCCAATTCTTTGGTAAGGACCTAAGAATTTTTCACACAACATCGCTGTTAGCATAATCTCTTCCAAGGCTTTTCAAACCATTCAAAATATTGGTGAACCTAGTAAACATTTCAGTGATGGTTTCATGTGGTTCCATTTTAAATAATTCATACTTATGTACCAACATGTTTATCTTAGACTCCTTGACTTGATTAGTACCCTCATGGGTAACTTCAACTCTATCCCAAATTTCTTTGGTGGATGAACATATTGATATTCTATTAAACTCATTAGCATCCAAAGCACAATACAAGACATTCATTGCTTTGGCGTTAAGTTGAGCTTTCTTCTTACCATGTTCATCCCAATTCTTTTTAGCTTTTGGGATGGACATTCCATCAATAATAATTGTTGGTGTGTGAGGGCCTACCATAATGATATTCCACATGTCATAATCTTGTGCTTGGATGAATATCCTCATTCATGTTTTTCAATATGCGTAGTTTATTCCATTAAATAGTGGAGGTCTATTGGTTGATTGCCCCTCAACCAATGGAGTCCCAATTGGGGTTGCCATATGATCTTTATCTCTTTGATAGCTTGATCAATAACTAATACTAGAGCACCCGCTCTGATACTACTTGTTGACCAAGTATGGCTACCCAAGAGGAGGGTGAATTGGGTATTTTAAATTTTAAGCTTATGATGTAAGTAGATTGATCTAATTAAATATAAACAAATAAGCTATTTAATGTGTAGTGAAGAAAATCAGTAGAACAGTAATATGCAATCACAAACATAATAATTTTATAGTGGTTCGGTACCAAATTCAGCACCTACGTCTACTTTCTAAGTAAACCACTTAGAAATTCAACTATAATCACTAGGCTTGATTATAGTTCGATTGTTTTACTTGGGCTCATAATCCAACTCAGTTGATTTTGATCTTGGCTCACCAACCACAACCATACAATGATTATTTTTTTGGGCTAACAATCAACCCCAATTAGTTTTCACTTTGGCTCATCAGTCACAACCATACACCGTCCAACTTTAGGCTTGGACTAACCTAAGTTTCTCATCCTAAGAAACTTGAAACAAATATGAAAAATATAATGAACAAAATAAAAACAAACTCTTTGAAGCTTAAGAGAAGAAAATCTGAGAGCTTGGCTTGCAGGCTTGATTTTTTCTCTTTAAGTACTTGAAAGAAGTAAGAGTTGATCTTCAATGGTGTTGGCCTGACTTCTCTTTGATTGAGGATATTGAAAGGATAAGAAAAGCTCTAAGAAACATCCTTCCTTTTTACTATTTAGCTCATACACTTGAAAAATTAAAAATCTGCTTGGAAGCTCTTTCCTTTTTGTTCAAAAGTTGTTTTTCTTGTCTCAAGTGCTTCCTTAAGCATCCCAAAGATTTTTCACCATTATAAATCATTATCATAGGCTTCTGAAAGTAATCTAGCCATTAAAAGATCCAAAATAACCATTGAAAGACGTGTAGAGTAAAAAAGCTATAGAATTGGAAACTAGTCATTACAAGCACTGGGCCAGCTCAGTTTTAAACTGGGTCGGCTCAGTTTTCAGCTGGATCGATTTAGTCTCAGAAAGCTTGAAATACTATTTCTATCTTCTTCTATTGTCTGAGACTAGGATGGCTCAATTTCTGACTGGGTCGGTCTAGTTTCATTGGGTTGGCTCAATTTTTCAGCTGGATCGACTCAGTCCCTTGGGTCACAAAAATTTAGCTTTCTATCCTTTCTATCTTCTACTTCCACTGAGACTAGGATGGCTCAGTCTTAGACTGGATCGGCCCAGTTTGCATGCCAAGTTTGCCAAAGACTATTTTTGACCCTTTCTTCTCCAAATTACTTTATAGGCTAGACTTGTCCTTTATGTCTTGATTTAATCTTCATTTTGACCTCTAGAAAGTTGTATCTATTCTAGTACTTCTTCTCCAAAATCTTGAGTGATGAATCTTAGTTTGGATGAATTGGAACATAAGATATTTGTGAGCACTTTGAAATTTATAACTACACATTCTCACAACTAATGTTAGTGATTTAACAATTTATACTCAAATACTTTTGTTATCGTCAAAATCAAACTAGGGTCAATAATATGTTTCATATTTTGATCTAGATCTTCATGTTGCATATGTTGATATGTAGCTTCATTTTTGAATCTAGTTTGCATACATATGACATCTAAGTTTTATAGAATTTAAATTGCGAACTTACTTTCTAAAAAACCCTAGATTCGAAACCCTAGGACATGATCAAAACATTAAAATAAATCATATCTAAAACCATCATTTGAATTTGATTCAAAGTAAAGTGTTTACAATTTAAAAATATTTCAAATGATCAAATCAAAAATTAGTTTTGAGGTTCCATAAATTCAAAACTCATAAGCTTGAACTTAATTAAGAATTAAATGATTGTTTAGGATCTAGATTTATGATTTGAAGATCCTAAGATAATTTCATAAAACATGATTTAATGGGTAATGGGTTAGCTTTGATTAGGTTCTTAACTGGGTTAGACCTAGGGTTAGATTAAATATGGACTTAGTTAAGAAATTGATCAAACCTAATTAATAGTTAATTAGGATTAGGTCATTTCTTTAGATCAATTCAATAGTTGTAGTTTATCAAAGTTCATACATCTAACAAATGGATACTGATCGTGGCTCAATGGTCGAGCTCGAGTCTTTAGGCAAATCAAATCAAAACTGATAAATTAATTGATGTCTAAGATAAGTCTGGCATTCTAAATCGATGATTTTTAATTGACAGTTCACTTATCTGGCCATTTTTTATGATGTCTAAGGCAAGCCATGGTAGATCCTTCCACTGATCTTACTTACCTGGCTAATGTGGTTAATCAGGTTTTGATTAGGTTGCTCATTGATTCGAGCTAACCCATGTCACATAGAAAATTAGTGAGATTGATTTTATTCAGTGAGACTGATCTAGGTGCCCATGGACTGAAATTGATCCTAATTCTTGTCGATGACTTAAGAAATCCGTAGGAGGACTTGACTTGATAAAGTCAGTAGGAGCAAATTGGTACATGTTCTTTCTATCCTTAAATCA
The DNA here is from genome assembly GCA_006176705.1 of Cocos nucifera. Lineage (NCBI taxonomy): Eukaryota > Viridiplantae > Streptophyta > Magnoliopsida > Arecales > Arecaceae > Cocos > Cocos nucifera. The sequence continues at coordinate 297,127 of QRFJ01000592.1, forward strand.
CTAATAATTTAAATTTTCTAAAATTATTTGGTCCTTAAAATGATAAAGTTATGGAAATAACTGAGTCATAGCCTCCTATTAAGGTGTTTGATAATGAGTCCATTAACTCAATAATCATTGGAGGCCCATAGGCCTGATGCTTGTTGACTAATAAAATTATCATTCATCATATGACAACTTGGATGTGTCTCTCTAATGATGGTTAGGTTGACCAACCATAGTTGGGCTTAATCATTCATTGGTTAGATGCACCAAGTATAGTCATGTTAATGGTTGGACCTAACTGAATCCTTACAGTGGAGGCCCTAGCCTACTGATTAGATTTCTGGGGCAAAATTAAATTACTAAAAGTTATTTGAAGAAATAATTGATTATGAACCTATCCTTAGATGTACATAGGTTGACCAACCATAGTTGAGCTTATGTGCAGTCTATGTGGATTCTAATACCTACTAGAAAATTAAAGTAATTCTCTAAATTGGAGGTAGAGCCTATCAATTTGAATAAAATAGCGTAAGAACTTTTAGACTAAAGTCCAAGTCTCTAGACTTAATATAATTCATATACTTAGATCATTATTTTCTTTTCTTAAAATAAGGCTAAACCCTAATTGCTCCTATCACTGTTAGACAGTGATGACTTATGGGACCCAACTTTGATAATTAGTATTGAAAGTTGAATTTGGTTCAGTAGTATGAATGGGTTCGTACTGGGGCCTCTTAGTCTAGTAAAAATAATTAATCCAAAATTGATCCAAATCAGGCATAGTGATTCTACTATTAGAAGCAAGATCATAGGAAGAAGAATTATCTTACTTTTCTTGACCATAATAGGCTGAACACGAGAAATAAGTAAGAGTTGCTTATCAAGAATGTTATATGATAATACCTTGAAATTTTTCTGTATGAAATTTTGCTACCTGGGTATGAGATACCGATAGTTCTATGCAATTTGTTGCAAGAACTATAGGTAAGTGGAATGTTTGAAAATGATGAAAAATATCTAAACATTTTGGATGGAAGTCCTATTCCAATCCTAGCTTTAGGAATTGTCAAGCTTATTTTTAAAGATGATATTTTGAGTGATTGTCACTATTATCCATCTTTATGATAAATGTGTTCTCTGTTGGCCTTTTGGCCAAGGATAGTTATCATTTATCAATAAAGAAGATTGTTGTGATATTATTATGAATAATGTTACAATAATATATGGACAATAAAGAAATAACATTTAACATTTACATAGTCTGTTAAGCATAATGTACACATCCAAGTTAGATTATGTCATGGATATCTATCTTTGGAATTATAGGCTTAGTCATCTTGACAAGAATAGGATAAATGGATTAGCTTGAGAGGAAACCTCAACATCAATGATTGTGAATCATTGATAGTCTGTAAATCTTATTTTTTTGAAAAGATGATAAAGTCATCTTTTACTAAAAAAGATGAAGGAGCTGATAAAGTTCTAAGTCTCATACATAGTGATGTATGTGGACCTATGAACTTAAGTACCAAAGGAAGATATTAATATTTTATTACAGATGATCTATCTGGGTATGGATGTGTCTGGGATGAATTATTTAAAATATTTAAATAATTTAATAACAAAATAGGAAAATAAATTGGATAAGGTATTAAAACTCTTCGATCAGATCAAGGAGGCGAATGCTTATCCAATGAGTTTGGGACATATCTAGGAGAGAATTGGATTTTCTCTCAGTGGATTTCTTTTCAAAACACAGTGTATCTGAAAGAAGAAATTAAACTTTGTTAGACTTGGTTCAATCCATGATAGGGTTCACTTGTCTGCTTACTTCAAGGTTGTGCTTTTGTGGCTACTAGTTTTACTCTGAATTTATACCAAGTAAATCTATTGTAAAGACTCCATATGAGATATGAACCGGGTATAGACCTAGACTCTCTCACCTTCGGATTTGGAGTGGATCGGTCTATGTTAAAAATTTGCACACAGATAAACTTGGATCCTGGTTCAATAAGTGTTTAAGGTTTATTAATTATACTATGCTAAAGAACATAAGATGTTCATCAGCAGTAGGGCATTCCTTTTGGAAAAAAGTTCCTTAGAGAAAAAATTGATGTCTGTAAAGTTGAACTTGAAAAGTTTGACTGATAGAAAAGAACTGATGTAATCTAGTAAACCTACAAAATCAAATTTAATCAGATCAAACTCAAAGCCCATTAAAGTATCATCTTTAAGGAGATCCGATAGAGTACCACATTAGTCAGATAGATACTTCAGTGTCTAGGTTCGGGATGGTGATCCTGTTGAGCTCGATGAGAATAACAAGGATCCGATCACCTATAGGGATACAATGTAGTGGTCTAACTCTGAGAAGTGGCTTAGAGCCATATGATCCAAATTAAAGTCTATGAAAATCAATAGTGTATGGACACTAGTTGATTCACCTAAAGGGATAAAATCCATTAGGTGTGAATGGATTTTTAATAGGACCAGAGTAGTACAGACAAAAAGATAAGGACTTATAAAGCCAGTTTGAGTATTATCTTAGAGTTCGAACATACATTCTGAATGTATATCTTTGTTATGAACAAAGACAAATCCTATATTTATAATTGGACAAAATGTTTTATAGTGTTATTTCTTGTGATGTTTGAGGATGAAATTTTCTTAATAGGGAATTGCATTTCAGCATTGCAAGGTGTTGGTGCAGAATCTGATCAACGCCAGATCGAGCTAGAGTTGAGGAAGAAGAGGTCACCATCGATGACCTACAAAATAAAGTCCTATCCAAAGATGGTGGTGGTGGCTCTGATAGGACCCTCCGATGATTAAGTCAACTCTTCTGACCAACAAGAATGGAGTGCTCAGGAAAGAAGTCAGTAGAGTTTTGGAAAAGAGAAGAGAGCTTAGAGAAAACATATCTAGAGGGTCCCTTTTTATAGACCGAGGCTGTAGTGGGCTGATAGTGATAGTCGTAACCATCCGATAGTGGGCCACTCGGGGCCACGTGGGATTTGCTATGAAGAGAGGAGTGTCGCATATCGTAGACTGATAGTGACAGTCATAATCATTCGGTAATGGGCCGTTCAAGATGACATGGGGATTGCTATGGAGAGAGAGGTGATGCATGTTGTGATGTACCCATTTGTCAATATTTAATAATCAAAGTTCGGAGGAAGCAGGCATTGGTTAATGAAGAACTTTGATATATATCAATTTCAGAGGAGTTCAAACTCCTAAAGAAAATACGGCTAGAGGAGATCATCCGAGAGGAATGCTAGCTAAAATCTGGAAGTAATCCGCTGGAGGAATCCGACTGAAGGAGCAGTCTAGAAGAAGTTTGACTCCTAGAGGAATCCAATTGAAAGAAAAGTTTGAAAGAAGTTTGGCTCTTGGAGAAATCCGATTGAAGGAGAAATTTGAAAGAAATTCAGCTCCTGAAGTAATCTGATTGAAGGAGAAGTTCGGAAGGAGCTCAACTTTTGGAGAAATCTGATTGAAGAAGAAATTCGAAAGGAGTTTGGCTCTTAAAGGAATTCGACTGAAGGAGCAGTCTGAAAGGAATTCAGCTCATGGAGGAATTCGACTGAAGGATAAGTTTGGAAAGAATTTGGCTCTTGAAGGAATCCAATTGAAGGAGAAGTCTGGAAGGAGTTTGGCTCTTGGAGGAATCCAACTGAAGGAGAAGTTCAGAAGGAGTTTGGCTTCTAGAGGAATTCGATTGAAGGAGAAGTCTGGAAGGAGTTTGGCTCCTAGAGGAATCTAACTGAAGGAGAAGTTTGGAAGGAGTTTGGCTCCTAGAGAAATCCGATTGAAGAAAAAATCTAAAAGGAGTTCAGTTCCTGAAGGAATCCGACTGAAGAAGTAGTTTAGAAGGAGTTCGGCTCCTAGAGGAACCGACTGAAGAAGAAGTCTGGAAGGAGAATCTGACTAAAGGAGAAGTTTGGAAGGAGTCCGACTAATGAAAAAGTCTAGATGGAGTTCGGCCACTATAGGAGTTCGAAAGAAATTCGGCCGCTGGAGGAGTTCGACTGTTTGAAGGAGTTTGGCTGGGGTTCAGCCGCTAGAGAGAGTCCAAAAGGGGTTTGACCGCTGAAGGAGTTTGACTGCTAAAGAAGTTTGGCTAGGATTCAATCATTGGAGAGAGAATTCTCGATCGAACCTCTTTCATGATTATCAGTTGCATTAGGCTAAACATCAGACTGAACTTTGATGGGAGCGGGGTTTATCTCCAACAATAGTCCCCCCACTCTCAAGTTCGAAATTCGAAAGAAGGGAGTACAAAAAGACGACTGTCGAAGTTCTTTTTCGGACTTTACATTCGTTGAGGTTGAAGCTCGGAGAAGATCTTATCTCCTATCGAGATTGAAGGAGATCTTATCTTCTATTGAGGTTGATGTTGAAGCTCGAAGGAGATCTTATCTCCAACTGAGGTTGAAGAAGATCTTATCTCCTATTGAGGTTGATGTTGAAGCTCGAAGGAGATCTTATCTCTAACCGAGGTTGAAGGAGATCTTATCTCCTGTTGACATTGAAGTTGAATCTTGGGAAAAATCTTATCTCCAGCCAAGGTTGAAGGAGATCTTATCTTCTATTGATATTGACATTGAAGTTGAAGCTCAGATGAGATCTTATCTCTAGCCAAGGTTGAAGGAGGTTATCTCCTATTTATCTTGACATTGAAGTTTGGAGGAGATCTTATCTCCAGCCAAAGTTGAAAGAGATCTTATCTCCTATTGAAGGGTTAGAGCTTGGGGGAGAACTTATCTCCAATCAAGGGAGAACTTATCTCCAACTGATGTTGAAGGAGATCTTATCTCCTATTAAAGGGTTGGAGCTTGGGGGAGATCTTATCTCCAGTCAAGGTTGAAGGAGATCTTATCTCCTGTTGAAGTTGAAGTTGAAGCTCGGAGGAGATCTTATCTCTAGCCGAGGTTGAAGGAGATCTTATCTCTAACCGAGGTTGAAGGAGATCTTATCTCCTATTGAGGTTGACGTTAAAGCTCGGGAGAGATCTTATCTCCAATCGAGGTTGAAGAAGATCTTATCTCCTGTTGAAGGATTGGAGCTCGGGGAGAGATCTTATCTCCAACTAAGGTTGAACAAGATCTTATCTCCTGTTGAGATTAACGTTGAAGCTCGGAGGAGATCTTATCTCCAATCGAGGTTGAAGGAGATCTTATCTCCTATTGATGTTGAAGTTGAAGCTTGGAGGAGATCTTATTTCCAGCCGAGGTTGAAAGAGATCTTATCTCCAATTGATGTTGACATTGAAGCTCGGAGAAGATCTTATCTTCAATCAAGGTTGAAGGAGATCTTATCTTCTGTTGAGGTTGATATTGAAGCTAGAGGGAGATCTTATCTCCAGCCGAGGTTGAACTGTTGAAGTTGAAGTTGAAGCTCGGAGGAGATCTTATCTCCAACCAAGGTTGATGGAGATCTTATCTCCTATTGAGGTTGATGTTGAAGCTCGGAGGAGATCTTATCTCCAATCAACGTTGAAGAAGATCTTATCTCCTGTTGATGTTAAAGTTGAAGCTCGAAAAAGATCTTATCTCTAGTCGAGTCGGAGCCTCTCTTCTCACCTCGTCTAAAATGAACGAGGCCCTCGACTTTGCTCACATTAGGATGAGGTTCTCCTCCTATTCCTAATAGGCTATAGGGGTACATAAGGGCCGTTGTCGGGGCCTCTCTTCTCACCTCATCTAAAATGAATGGGGCCTTCGACTTTACTCATGTTAGGATGAGGTTCTTCTTCTATTCCTAATGAACTATGGGGGCACATAAGGATCATTATCGGGCCTCTCTTCTCATCTCGTCTAAAATGAATGGGGCCTTCGACTTTGCTTACGTTAGGATGAGGTTCTCCTCTTGTTTCTAATGGGCTGTGGGGGCACATAAGGGTCATTGTCGGGGCCTTTCTTCTTACCTCATCTAAAATGAATGGGGCGTTCGACTTTGCTCATGTTAGGATGAGGTTCTCCTCCTATTGCTAACATGCTATGGGGGCACATCAGGGCCATTGTCGGGGCCTCTCTTCTCACCTCATCTGAAATGAACGAGATCTTCGACTTTGCTCACGTTAGGATGAGGTTCTCCTCCTATCTTAAAATAATTGAAGATCTTCAACTTGCTCATGTTAGGATGAGGTTCTCCTCCTATCTTAAATAATCAGAGGTCTTCGACTTGCTTATGTTAGGATGAGGTTCTCCTTCTGTTTCTAACATGGCAATAAGGGCACAGATGGATCGTTAAATGGGCCTCTCTCCTCCTCTTATCTTAAATAATCGGAGGTCTTCAATTTGCTCATGTTAGGATGAGGTTCTCCTTCTGTTCCTAACATAGCAATAGGGGCATAGATGGGCCATTGAATGGGCCTCTACCCTCTTCCTATCATAAATAATTGGAGGACTTTGACTTGCTCATGTTAGGATGAGGTTCTCCTCCTATTCCTAACATGACAATAAAGGCACAGATTGATCGTTGAACGAGCTGCTCCCCTCCTCCTATCTTAAATAACTGGAGGTCTTCAACTTGCTCATGTTAGGATGAGGTTCTCCTCTTGTTCCTAACATGGCAATAAGGGTATAGATGGACTGTTGAATGGGCCTCTCCCCTTCTCTTATCTTAAATAATCGAAAGTCTTCGACTTGCCCATGTTAGGATGAGATTCTCTTTCTATTTCTAACATGGCAATAGGAACATAGATGGACCGTTAAATGAGCCTCTCCCCTCCTCCTATCTTAAATAATCAGAGGTCTTCGACTTGCTCAAGTTAGGATGAGATTCTCCTCCTATTCCTAATATGGCAATAGGGGCATAGATGGGCCATTGAATGAGCCTCTCCCCTCCTCCTGTCTTAAATAATCGAAGGTCTTCGACTTGCTCATGTTAGGATGAGGTTCTCCTCTTATTCCTAACATGGCACTAGGGGCATAGATGGGCCGTTGAATAGGCCTCTCCCCTTCTCCTATCTTAAATAATCCGAGGTCTTCGACTTGCTCATGTTAGGATGAGGTTCTCCTTCTATTCCTAACAAGGCCACTTTCGATTGCTTCTTTTCTGTCATCACATAGTTTTTGCACCAAAAAATAATAATGTTAAAATAGAGAAGTTTTATTGTATAAAAATTACTAGTAGTACATTCTCATATTTTCTAAACTCTAAGGTCGTGGAAATGTTGTTCCTTCAAGCTCCTTCAGGCGATAAGCTCCAAGCCAGACGACCTCCTCTATTTCATATAGGTCTTTCCAATTTGGGACAAGCTTTCTCTAGCTCTGAGATCGAGAGATGGCAGCTCGCTGAAGCACTAAGTCCTCTAGAGATAGTGTTGATGATGTTGAGAGGCAGTCTATCTTCTTATTGTTCCTCCCTCCTTAGTGATTTTGGCTGTGGCAGTGTTCTTGATCGATCTTCTCTTACTTTAGGCTAGCGTCTATGAAGCATTGAGGGGGGCATAGTTATGAAACCTTCTGGGAGAAGAACTTCATCGTGCCCTTCTGTTGGGGCTTCTTTGACGATGAGCTCGGGGAGAAGTTTAGGCTTGCTTGTGCTCGGGGGGAGTCCGTAAGCATGGTCGAACATCATTCGGCCCTCCATCAGCTATGGGTTTATTAGACTCACCCGCTTGCCGCTCTCCTATGGCTTTCTTATCCTTCAACTTGAAGACTTCTTTCGCTCGGACATATCCTTTAGTCTGAGCTAGCAAATCGATAAAGTTCCTAAGATACTTTTTCTTCAGAAAGAATAGCAAATCATTCTTCGGAAGGCCACCCTTAAGCGTGGCCATTGCAATAGACTGGTCCAGATTTCGGACCTCCAATGCAGCAGCATTAAACTAGGTGACATAAGTCTGGATAGATTCTTCCTCCTTCTGCTTGATATTCATCAAAAAATCTGAACCTCGATGGGGACGTCGATTTCTAGCGAAGTGAGCCACAAACTGATGACTCATCTAGTCAAAGAAGAAGGTCGTACCCAACTTTAATGTTGAGTACCAGTTTCTTACTGCTCTCTTTAAGGTAGATGAAAAAGCTTGGCATAAGATGGCATCTAGTGTGCCATGGAGCAGCATCATGATCTGAAAGTCCTCTAGATGATCGATCGGATCAGAGGTTCCATCATAACTTTCAAATTGGGAAAGCTTGAAGTTCGATGGAATGGGCTCTTACATAATTTAGAAAGAGAAAGGAGGATCGGTGCGGACATCGTCATGGTGAGCCGGGGCGATGTGGTAGAGTTCCTCAATCTGCTAGTCCATCTTCCATAATTTTTGATCGAGGATGTCATCTCGATTATAGATTTTGGAAGGCTTCCAGCTGTAGATGGAGAAGGTCTCTTTCGGAGAAGAATTATGATCCGAACAAGGATCCTCTGCTCTCTGCTTTTCCTTCCCAAGGGTGATGGGTATGCTAGCCTAAGTGCTATTTCTTGGGATCCATTTTCAACATCCTAATTATAGGTTTTTTGATGGAGTCGCCGCTAAAGGCTACCGTATGACCTGCACCATCTCGGTGAGGCCCTGAATCCACTGCATCAGCAGGTTAAACTGCCCCAGACCTACCATGAGCATCGATGGAGGTGGAGATTGAAATATCGGTAATAGAGCAGGAATGGACGGATCTGGCTCAGACCTTAGAGAAGAAGGTCGGCAGGATTGACCAAGCACCCCTTTAAGAACAAGGGTACCTCAAAGACAAAGGACCTTCCTCTAGCGCCAATTCTGTTGGTGTAGAATCTGGTTGTCATCGGATCAAGCTAGAGTTGAGGAAGAAGAGGTCGCTGTCGGGGATCTGCAAAATAAAGTTTCATCTAGAGTCGGTGGTGGTGGCTCTGGCAGGATCCTCCGACGATCAAGTCAACTCTTCTGGCCAATAGAAATGGAGTGCTCTGAAAAGAGTTCGGCAGAGTTTAAAGGAGGAGAGGAGAGCTTAGAAAAAATATATCTAAAGTATTTTTTTTTATAGATGGAGCTTGATTAATGGTGACGGCCATACCGTTTGGTAGTAGACAGCTCGAGGTCGCATGGGATTTGGTATGGAGAGGAAGACATCGTCAGACTGATAGTGACAGCCATACCGTCCGATAGTGGGCACCCAGAATCACGTCTACAAGAGATGACAGTAAAAAAAAAGGGTACCATTTCGTTATGAAGTTATGTTCATTATAAATAAAAGTCAATAAGATCGATTGCACAAAAGCGGGCACACCATAAGCAAAATAAAGATCAACAAGGATCAACTGTACGAAAGAATAAATGCATTACAGATGAAATGAAGATTGATGAAATTGATTACATAAAAAAAAAGGAAGAAAGGAGATGAAGTCCTAAGGTGGCCCAGACTCTTTGGACTTTGGGCTATCAGCTCTGGCCATCACCAAAGCTTCCTTCAGTCTGAAGATTTTCTCCTCGAGCTCGTTCTTTTTGTATAGGCCTTCGATGTACATCCTATTGGTATACTCAAATTTGGCCTCGAGCTCTCGCCACTGTTTCCTCAAGACTTTGGATTTAGCTTCAGCATTTATGACGGCTCGACGCTCGCAGGTTAACTAGAGCTTTAGCTATTGGACTTCAGCTTTCTCCACCCCGATGGCCTCCGAGAGCTTACTGACAGTCCTCCTCAGGGAGACGAGCTCCTCAGATTTGTCGCCCGATCTAGCCTACTGGATGCTGTAAAAATTTCTCTGAAAATAGGTCGCCTCATCCCTAGCAGCCTTTAACTCGCCCTCAAGCCTGGACATCTTTCCTACCCAGGTCATTCGATAACTATTGTGCCGATCCTCAGCATCTTGCAGCTGCTTCTGAAGTTGAGAGAACTTTTTCGATCAATCCAAATTATACCAGGCTTCATCGATGGACCATGGCAAGCTCCCTTCCAAGTGATGGATCTTTTCTTTTGCCTTCTTAAGATCAACTTCAAGAAAGCCGATCTTTACTGTCAGCGTCCAAGACTTGTCGCTCGCATTCTTCTAGAGTTCTACAAGCTTCTTTTCAAAAAAATTTTTCTGGATGCGGAAGCTCACAGCATTCTTCATGTGTAAGCTTTGAAGGTGAGTGACTTCTTTAGTCGCCTCCAAAGCATTCTTCTAAGAGGCCTGAAGGTCGGCCTCAACCTGCTTCAACTTTTTTCTTAAATGGTGGACTTTCTTCTTCAAACCCTTTATCAAAGGCTTAAACGAAACTCCCTGAGGTAATGGGTCGACATCAGTCGAAGAAAGAGGGTCATGGCCCTAGTTGTTGGAGGCGTTTTGAATCACATGTAGTGCAGAGTGTAAAGAAAAAGAGAAATTTTCTTTCATTGCTTCAAATATTTGTGATACATCAAAAAAATAGGAAGAAAAGTACATAAGCATCAAAAGTTTAGACCTCAGGTGGCTCGCTCACTGGAGAGGTCGCGATGTTCTCGATCGCCTTCGGCTCTCGAGCAGGCCCAGATGCTGCACTTATAGGTTCTGGAACCTTTGGAGTAACTTCGACAACTTGGGCGGCAGGGGCAACCTCGGCATCAGTGCATGGAGGGCCAGCTCTATCCTCTGGCTCCTCTATGAGAAGGTCCAGATCGATGTTGGGGAAGTTCTCGACGACCCGTCCCAGAAAAATCTGGAATCCTTCCAAGAAAGATTCCTGGGTGAAGTATATTTTAATATCCTCCATATCTTTGGAGGACTTGAAGTCTTGCACGGCTCCATGGCGGTGCTAACCTCCTCCCATGCCTTCCTTTTTTCCTTCTTCTCAAGAGATAGCTCGGCCCTTAGCTTCGCCATCTCTTCACGCTCCTCTCTCAACTCCTTCTGAAGGCATTAAACTTTAGATGAGTGGGTTTCCGAGGCAACCTTCAAAATGTTGA
>QRFJ01000592.1:308895-354007 GCA_006176705.1 Cocos nucifera
TCTTTAAATCCTACTTCATTCTTATGATCGGATGACTAAGGAGAATGCCTTAATCAGAAAATACATGATAAATCTACAAAACTAGTTAGATCCTACATCATATATCATATATATAAAAATTAATCTAACTAAAAACATGTTTTGCATACATCTCATGTATCATTTCATGCATGTTTTTAGATCTAAATTATCTTCATAAACATCTAAAAAATTAGGATTTAAATTTGATCATATTCAAATTAAAATTTATTCTAGATAATTTTGTAGAACTATTCTACAACTAGTCTAAACATGCAATCTATCATATCTCATATGAATAAATTAAATTTAAATTTATTTTTCTATTTTTTAGATCTAATTATAATATTTATAATATTAAAAAATAAGTAAATAAATAGATTTAAAAATTATAATTTAATCAAATTAAAAATTATGATTATGCTAGACTACACATAGAATAATTCTATTCCTAGTCTAGTTCATGCATCTCATACATCTTAGATCTAGAATTAATTAATTTTAATTTTTTAATTTTTTAATTTTAAATCTAATCATATCTCATGTGATATCTAAAATTACTAATTTATTAGATCAAATTAGATCTAAATAAATTTTTATAGAACCTGGCTCTGATACCAGTAGAAGGGAAAAATTAGATTTTCTCGGGTCAGGTGCGTTCAAATCTGATTGGATCAAGAGGCTATTTTAAAAATTTTCTCTTAAATTCAAATCAGATCTGACAATTTTTAGATCTAATTTTATGATCTAATAAATAAAAAAATTAAATTAAATTAAATCTAAATTAATTTTATCTTGATATTGGGTAATTCAATTATCCGTTGATGATCCTGCTGATTGTCTGAGGTTTTGGATCTAGCCACGTAAGTGCCTGGCCTCTATCGGTATCCACTCGAGCTGAAACTGAAGATCTTGTCCTTCTCTTTCTTTTCTCTAAAAATTAGACCTAGATCTGATTTGAGGATCTTCAAAACTGGCTTTTGAAGATGTGCAATAGTTGTCTCTTGTAGCAGTGCTGCCTTCTTGCTTTCTCATCGTCTTTTGATTGCCTGAATTGCACCAAACTCATGCCCAACTTTTCTTGGGCGTGGAGAGGAGAGAAAGGATTAGAAGATGGCATGGAAGAGGGAAAGGGGCAGCCTTGAGGCATGGCTAGGGAAAAGCTCTCTTCAGGTTGGGTGCAGACATGGTTTATTTATAGACCCTGCTGCGCCATGCAGTGCTGCATCATTTCGACCAATCACATTGCTTCATGCAATCAGATCTAAATCTGATTAGTGGGATAACATCACCTGATCCAATCAGATGAGAGCCCCATAGATTCATCCTTAGATGGTGCCTTAGACTAGTCAAAATCTATAGGTAAGGGTCACCTAGTTTGAATCCAAGAAGCAACCTGGAGTCCCATCTGTATGGGACTCCAGGCATCCCTATCCATGGGCGCACGCCATCCTAAGCATGCACCCCCTCCTTTCCAAATTCTAGTGAGGGGACAAGCCTCTATCTACTCTCCAATAAGTGCATGATATATGGGTAGATGTCTAAGGGTCAAAGGTCAATATTTGATCAAAGTCAAAGGACAAGAATTAGCAGGTGACGAAAAATGGTAGGTGTTGTCTCAAATTTATCTCATAAATTAAGACAACCCTTTTCTGACTTGAACAAACTCTAGTTAGACCAAGTAAAGGTACCTGAGTGAGCACAAACACATTTGGCTCAGTCGAGACAACTTTAAATGATAATAGAAGAAGAATGTTAGGCTCAATCATGTGCTAGCATGATTTCCTTGAACCTAATTGAATCTAATTCAAATCAATTGAACTGGATTAGTCCAATTGATGATATCCAGATTTAAACTCTCATTTGTGTGATCCAGTTAGGTTCAAGTTCTGTATGGTAATGGGATATGTCATGAATCTTCATCATCGACATCATCGAAACTCCTTTTGTTGGATCAGAACTCTTCTGATTCAGACAACTAGAATGATCGATCATCTAAATCATTCTAATTGCTCCCAAAATCCACCTAGTGACACCTAGCAGTATATGGTGGCAACCCATCAAAATTGAAAAATGAATCTCTTGGTGCAGCTACTTATGTGATTAAGTTCTTCTATCTTAAGCCCCGATCAAATTAGGGTTAAGGTGAACTCATCAAATCTTAGTTTCTATCATATGATTTAATCATTTGATTCAAGTATGATGTAAAAATTTTAATAGAAACTCTTTCTATTTTTCACTCTCTACCATGGCCATAGGCTGATGGACTTGATTCTCATGATCATCATAGGGCTGCTCCTCATCCATCGAGGTAGATAGATTCCATCTTGGTGCAATCCAATTCCTACAAAGAACATGCTATAGCCAAAATATACCTCAGAATTTTGAATGGCTAGGAGACCGAGTCATAGTGTAGTCAAACTATAACACCTTCAAGATGAACTGCCAATGTACCTCAGGCCAAAGAACTAGACACACCACTGCAGCTTTGAGTCAGTCATCAACGAGAAGGTAGGCTTCCTTATGACTACTCGAGATGGTCACGCTCAGTGCCCTCATTCTCTAACGAGTACTTGTACTCTCACTCCGATGTCTCTATACCGTAGACTTAAGACTCATCTACTATGAAGAAGCGATTGTACACTAACCTTTTGGATCAATCACCACCCTCATGATGATCCTACGGTCAAGAGCATTTTATGAGTTAATAATGAAAATTCTTATCTTAAATTTTCAACTCTTGAAAATAAGAATTATCATTATCATTAACTTAAGGGATGTATCACAAACACTAAATACACATATGTGATAGAAAATAACTTATTTTATTATTTATAGTTAAAATTATAATTTTGCCCCTAGAAGTGTATTACAATTGTCAGCCAATTCTGGCTTCTAGGGCACACACATATCTAACAACTTTATCATACTTTCTTTCTGAGCTTCATAACTGTCACTAACTTGTCCGACTACCAGTTGGAAATCACTATATACTTGGAGCCGATCTGCTTTCAATTCCTTGGCTATCCTTAATCCAACTATCAAAGCTTCATATTCGATCCCATTATTTATTGCAAGAAATTCGAAGCGCAGTGCATATTTAGCGATGACTTCCTCCAGAATCACCAGGATCAATCCAGCACCTACATCCAAAGCATTGGATGAGCCATCCACATATAGGGCCTAAAAGCCTTCAAGGAGGTTGGTCTTTTCTTCAGAGGAGCTCAACTGTAATCATAGAATGCCAACTTCATTCTGTTCAAGTTTGGCCTCATCCGGGATAGTGCATTCCACTATGAAATCTATCAGTATTTGAGCTTTGATTAATGGCCAAGGTTGAAAGTTAATGCCAAATTCTATAAGTTCAATTGTCTATTTTGTGATTCTTCTAAAGGTATCCATTCGATGAAAAACTACCTTGACTGGTTGATCGATGAGAAGAGTTATGGTGTGCCCCTAGAAATATGATCGGAATCTCTGGGCTGCAATCAGTAGAGCATAAGTTAGTTTTTCTAACTTAGTGTACCTGATCTCGGCGTTCCTCAAAACTCGACTTACATAGTAGTTCGACCGTTGCACTCTTGCCTCTTCCTTAACTAGGACTGTTGTAAGGACTACTGGAGAGACTACCAAGTACAAAAACAATCCTTCTTCAGGTTCAGACTTGGCTAATAAGGGAGGCAAGCTGAGATAGCTTTTGAGTTCTTTGAATGCTTGCTGACATTCAGTGTCATAGCAGAAGTTTCTTGGTTGTTTGAGAACTCAGAAGAAAGGAATACACCGCTCAACTGATCTCAAGATGAAATGATTCAGGATTGCCACCTTTCATGTTAGGCACTGAACTTCCTTTATTGATTTTGGGATAGTCATCTCTTGAATGGCCCAAATCTTCTCTGGATTTGCCTTAATTCCATGCCTCGACACCATGAACCCCAAGAACTTTTCTGAAGTCACACCAAAGACACACTTAGTTGGGTTCAATTTTATCTTGTATCTTCATAGGGCACTGAAGGTTTCCTCAAGATCAACTATGTGATTTATTGAAGCTCGGCTCTTGACAAGCATGTCATCTACATATACTTTCATATTACGATCGATTTGCTCCTTGAAGATCTTATTGACCAAGCGCTGGTATGTTGCTCCTACATTTTTAAGCCCAAAAGGCATGACCCTATAATAATAGAGACCATGGTCAGTAATAAAAGTAGTTTTTTCTTTATCCTCTGGTGCCATCCGGATTTGATTATATCCGAAGAAGGCATTCATGAAAGTGAGAAGCTCATGGCCCGAGGTTGCGTCCACCAGTTAATTAATTTTGGATAGGGGGTAGCTATCTTTAGGATAGGCCTTGTTCAATTTTTTGAAGTCTATGCACATCCTCCACTTGCCATTCACCTTCTTGAGAATGACCATATTAGAAATCCAATTCGGATAGTAGACTTCTCGGATGAATTCGGCCTTGAGGAGCTTGTCGACTTCTTCTGCAATTATCTTCAATCTCTCTGGGATATGGCTACGTACCTTTTCTTTCACTGATCAATATTTAGGATCAACAGCCAATCGATGCTCCATAACTTCGGCATCAATTCCTAGCATGTTAGTGGGAACCCAAGCGAAAACATCCGCATTTCTCTGTAAGAATTCAATGAGTTGCTCTCACACTTCTTCTTTTAGATTGGAATCGATCTACACTATATGATCCTTATTTTTATCATTGAAAGAGACTGAGATAAGGTCTTCCATGGGTTCTCCCCATTCTTTTATAAGATCATCCCAGATGTCCAACCCATTAATCAGGCAAGGGTCAGTTTGCTCACCCCTTTGCAGGGCAATAAAGTAGCAATGTCTCATCGAAGCTTGGTCTCCTCTAATCTTTCCAATCCCATAGCTTGTTGGAAACTTCATCTTTAAATAGTAGGTCGACACTATTGCCCGAAGTGTATTTAGGCTAGGTCGGCCAAGAATTGTGTTGTAAGAGGATGGAGCTCTTACTACCAAAAAATCCACTTACACCTTGGACTGCCTCGGATATCGATCGCTCAGATTCATTGGCCTTCTCTCGTCAAAGTCTCCCAGAAATGATATTGATGATGCCGAGGGGTAGCTAATCTCCTTGATGCTCCTTCCTTCTTGGTGGTTCTGGTTATGGCAGTGCCCTCAACTAGTCTTCTCTTATCTCAGGCCGACGTTATAGGAATCAGCCAAGCCAATCTCGTCTGATGAGCTCCTCGATCTCGTCTTGGAGCTGAATGCATTCTTTAGTATTCTGATCATGATCATGATGGTATAGATAGTACTTATTAAGATTGCACTTGCTAGGATAAGTGCGCATCCTTTCCAGTTTAGGCAACTGCTCCTTGATTTCCATCAATACTTGAGCCTTCAGAGCATTGAGGAAGGCATAGTTGTGGAACCTTCTAGGAGAAGAGCCCCTTCATGCTCTTCTATCAGAGCTTCTTTAACGGCAAGCTCAAGGAGGAGTTCGGGCTTGCTTGCGCTCAGGGAGAGTTCGAGAGCACGGTCAAACTTCATTTGGCTCCTCTTCAACTGTAGGCTTGTTAGACCCGCTTGCCTGCCGCTCTCTTGCGGCTTCCTCGTCCTTCAGTTTGAAGGCTTCTTCAGCTCGAGCATAGCCTTCAGCCCGAGCTAGTAGGTCAGCAAAGTCCTAAGGATACTTCTTCTCCAGGAAGAATAGTAGATCATTCTTGTGAAAGCCACCCTTCAGTGTGGCCATGGCAATAGATTGGTCCATATTTTGGACCTCCAGTGTAGCGGCATTGAAGCGGTTGACATAAGCTCGGATGGACTCTCCTTCCTACTACTTGATGTTGATGAGAAAGTCCGACCCTCGCCTTAGACGTTGGCTACTGACAAAATGAGCCATAAACTGGTGACTCATTTGATCGAAGGAGAAGATCGTACCCGACTTCAGCATTGAGTATGAGTTTCTTGCTACTCTCTTCAGAGTAGATGGGAAAGCTCGACACAAGATGATGTCTGATGTGCCATGGAGCAGCATTATAGTTCGAAAGGCCTTCAGATAGTCAATCAGATCAGTGGTCCCATCGTAGCTCTTGAATTGGGAGAGCTTGAAGTTTGACAAGATCGACTCCTACATGATTCTCTAGGAGAAAGGAGAGTCAGTGTAGATGTTGTCATGGTTAGCTGGGGCAGCAGGCAGAGCTCTTCAATCCACTGATCCATTTCTTGATGTTTTTGATTGAGGGCTTCATTTTGATTGTCGATCTCAAAAGATTTCTAATTGTAGATGGAGAAGGTTTCCTCTGGAGAAGAATCATGATCCGAGTAGAGGTCTTCTGCCTTCCATTTCTCCTTTCCAAGAGTATCAGGCCTATTGATCCAAGTATGTCTCCTTGAGACTGGTTTTTGACATCTCGAGGGAAAGTTTTCTAGCTAGACTGCTGCCAGAGGTAGCTGCATGGCCTACATCATTTCGGTGAGACCCCAAATCTACTGTACCAGCAGGTTGAATAGCTCTACATCTACCATTATTGTCGGTGGAGGAGGTTGTAGTGTTGGTGATGGTGTTGAAGTAGGTGGATTTGGCTCAGATCTAACGGTAGAGATGGTAGATCTCCAAGTGGTCATCTTCTTTGAAGGCATTTTTGAGGTTGGTGATGCACAGTTCCTGGTGGAGTGGTATGTGCAGGTGGATAGGCATTGCTCTAAGAAGATTGTGTCAGATGGTACAGTATGTGCTAGTGCAGAAATACTATAGGTTCTCCAAAAAAGTCTAGAGAAAGCGATCCAGCTGCTAAGCAGAAGGAAGCTTACAATTTTAGGATGGTGCCAAGAAGCAAGCATAGGCCTTCAGCGGTGGAGGCGGTCATCCTAAAGGCCTCAAAGATGCACAACAGCTAAAGAGGATTGACGGAGGTGATGTTTGCATAGGTGCTGTCAGGGTGCACATCGATAGCAGGATTGTGCAAGAGTGCATTGTCGAGGGATTTGCCAAGGCTTAGGGCACCAAGATGGAGATTGTGAGGATTGATGGTGCTCTCAAGCCTTGGAAGGTCATGGGAGGAGCTAGGGTGTTGGCTTCGAAGATTCCAGAGGCTTGGTTGGTGCTTCGAATATCTAAATTTTAAGGTAAAATAAGGAACCAAAGCCAGAGAATCAAGACTGTAGAAAGGGTCATTTCTGCAGGTTAGTCAGCTTAGTCTGAAACTGGATCAGCTAAGTCTTAGAGGACAGGCCAAACAGAGAGGAGCATGTTCGGGACTGCAGCATGGCATGCAATTGGGTTGGCTCAGCTCACGCAACTTGGTCAGCTTAGTCTAAAACTGAGCCAACCCAGTCTCAGGTTAGCCGACTCAGTGTTGAGACTGAGCCAGCTCAGGCTACGGGTAGAGCTACACGAGGGTCTATTGGGGCTAGGATAGGGACTTATCCTAGGAATCTTAAGGTCTGGTTTGAGAGGTCTTAAGAGGGCTAACTCGTGTATGGGTCGGACTTAGATCTAGAGGATTAGAGCATGGGAGAGATGGATGTACATGGGCTCGATGAGTGCTATCATGTATTGGGTTAGCTAGGGAGTTTTTGGTCGGGCCTAATGGCTATGTATAAATACATAGGTTATATTACGATTTTTAAAGGGTGCAATCAATACAGATCTTTTCTTCCTTCAACCTCTCTTCTCTCTTCTCTCTTCTCTCTAGAGTAGTCTTCCTAGGTTCCTGAAGAAGACCTAGAGAGAGGAGGTGCCTCTCTCAAGCCCAAGGAGGGAGGTGCCCCAGCATAGATCTAGGTGATGGATCTATGGTATGCTACCTTAGAGAACCTCAAAGGTCTCCTATGGTTCATGCTAAAAATCAGGGGCTTCCGTAATATGGCATCAGAGCTAGGTGATGCCAGGACAATGCACCAATAATTACCAAATTTCTTACATCCTATTTAGTAGATATATTGCTATTATTAGACTATGACCCTAAAGAAACTCAAGGAGGTCTGTGAAGCTCATCATGGATCAAACCATATCTAATAGAGTCTGATTTTTCCATTCTGAAATTTCGTTGAGTTTAGGCATTCCAAGTGGAGTTCATTGTGAGACTATGCTATTTTTTTAAGATATTCTAGGAATTTCCAACCAAGATATTCACCTCCTCGATTTGATCAAAGAATCTTAATAGATTTTTCTATTTATTTTTTCACTTCAAGTCTAAATTTCTTGGACTTTTCAAAAGCTTCAGACTTGTGATGCATCAGGTATATATATCCATACCATAATAGATCATCGATAAAGATAATGAAGTAGACATAATTGCCTCTGGTCGGTACATCAAATGGGCCACATACATCTGTATGTATGAGGGCAAGTAGGTTTGTTGCCCTTCCCCATGTCCTATAAAAGAAAGCTTGGTCATTTTTTCTTGAAAGCATGATTCACAAATTGGATATGACTCGAAAGTCAACGATCTCATAAGTTCGGATTTCTTCAATTTGTTAATTTTATCTTCTACTATATGACCAAGCCTAAGGTGCCATAGATACCTATCATTAAGACCATCCCTAGATCATTTTAATCCTATGGCATTCACGTTTTGCTCGACATTTAATACAAATACATCAATATACAGCTGATAGAGACCATTAATTAAAAAACCACTTGTAATTTTATTTCTTTCAAAAAGAATAGTGCAGTGGCCCTTAAGGAAGCTAATTATATAACTTTCCTATGTTAAACAAGAAACAGAAATCAAATCCTACTTGCTGTAGGCACAAAATAACAATCTCTAAGAACCAAATCTAAACCAGATGGTAATCGAAGATGGTAGATTCTAATGGCCATAGCAGCAACTCTTGCTCCATTTTCAACATGCAGGATCATTTCGTCATTCCTCATTCTCCTGCTCTCCTCAAGATCCTGCATAAAAGTGCACAAGTGAGCACTAGAACTAGAGTTAAGCACCCAACTGGATGTAGAAGAAATCGTAAGGTTAGATTCTATTATGAGCATACCTCTAGAAGGACTTGCCTTCTTCTTGTTCCTCAGGTTGGCTAGGTATAAGGGGCAATTCCACTTTCAATGGCCATCTATGTTGTAATAGAAAAACTTTTTCTTGTCAGTGGTCTTCTTCTTTGGCTCTTCCTTTTTCTTTTTTCCACCATTCACCTTCTGCTTCTTCGTAGATTTCTTCTTTCTAAAAGACTTTCTTTTGAAAGAAGTCCACTCCACAGCAAGAACTGAGTCTTTAGAACCTTTCATGGAAAGCTCAGTAGTAACCAGAATATTCATCAGTTCAACCAAGGTACATTGCATTTTATGCATATGAAAGTTCATGATGAACTGATCATATACATCAGTCAAGAACTGCAGGATCACATCAATCCGCAAGTCCCTATCCATGATAACACCGAGCTTCTCAAGTTCCTCAAGATCCTTGATCATTGCCAAACAATGATCTTGGATGGACTGCCCATCACACATCTGAGTTTTAAAAAGTCAATGGGAGACTTGATACCTAGCTACATGACTCTGCTCACCAAACAACTCTTGTAGGTGAGCCAACATCTATCAAGTAGTCATTATGTTCACATGTTAGCATTGTAGCTCATTAGACATAGCACCAAGCATGTAGTACCTTATCATATATCGTCATCCATCCACTTCTCTAGAGATGCTCTCTGATCAGTGGTCGAACGTGCTAGTAAAGTGGGTAGGTCCTGATCCAATAAATAAGATAGCTTCTTGAAACTCAAAATAATTTTGTAGTTCCTAAGCCAATCCTTAAAATTGAGTCCAATCAATCTGTAGGTATCTAAAATTTTAGCAAGGAGGTTGGATGCAGACATTTTTCCTACAGAGAGTCAAAATTTTTAGTTAGATTTTATAATTAGACTTGACCAATTTATTTAAAGATTTTATTTTTAAATAAATTAGGCTCCTACTATTTACTCGGATCTCTATACTTCCTTGATAGAGATGCAAAAATCTTCATAATCATAGATTTCTAGTAGGTGGTGCGGTCCCACCGATTGGCTCACCACCTCATCTAATAGTTATTGATAATGGGTCAGCCAATAAGTGGATAACTCTTATTGGGGATAAACCTCGCTCCTACCGAAGTCTAGTTCGATGCTCAGCCTGATGCGGTCGGTAGCCACGGAAGAGCTTCAACGGATGGATCTTGGCCGAACTCCTATAGCCGGCTGAACTACTCAGCGGTCGAGCTCCTTTGGACTCCCAGTAGCCGAGCTTTAGCCGAACTCCTCAATGGTCGAGCTTCAGTCAGACTCCCGTAAGAGCTGAACTCTCTCCGTGCTCTTCTAGCCAGACGCCTACGGGAGCCAAACTCCCTCCAAGCTTCTCCATCGGCTGAACTCCTTGGAATCGATATAAGACAAAGTCCACCGATCAATGCCTGCTTTGTGAGAGCCATGGATATTAAAGCTTAATGAATGGTCACCATCAGTCTGCCATAGGCGATGCTACAGCGACTCCGTCAGACCTCGAGCAGCCCACCACTGTCGGACGGTATGGCTGTCACTTTCGACCTGACGACACCATCCTCTCCACATCAAAACCTAATGCAGCCTCGAGTGGCCCGCCACCAGGCAGCTGCAGCTGTCACCATCAAGCTCCGCCCATAAAAAGGACCCTCCAAATACACTAACTCTAATCTCTGATGTCTAAGCTCTAAGCTCTCCTCTCCTTCTCTAAGCTTTGCAGAACTTATTTTCGAGCACTCCATTCCTGTTGGCCAGAGCTGACTTGATCATCGGAGGGTCCTGCCAGAGCCACCCCTCCATCGGCTCTGGATGGGACTTTATTTTGCAGATCCCTGATGGCGACCTCGTCCACCTCCGCTCTAGCTGATTTCGACGATGACCAGTTTCTGCACCAATAGATTGGTGCTAGAAGAAGGACACTGAACCTCCAAGGTCTCCTTGTTCTTAAAGGAGTGCTCGGCGATGATTTCTCTCTCCCCTCTCTGGAAATCTCTCTTCTTTCTCTCTAGAGTTCTTTTTTGAAGAGAAAATGCCTCCCAGGAGAGCTTCGACTCGACGATCAGTGGCCTCCGCACCAAGTCCATCTACTCCGTTTCAGCCCTGACAGCCCAAGTTCTACCAGAAGCCACCATAGATGTGGAGCAGTTCAACCTGCTGGTCGGGTTCGTGGCCCCATCGAGATGATGCAAGCTGTGCGACAACCTCCGATGGAGACTTTGCTAGCAAATCTACCATGAAAATGTGAGGAACCAACCTTAAGAAAGAGCATTTGGGCATACCAATCATTCTTAGGAAGGAGAAATGGAGAGCAGAAGTTCTCCCACAGAAGGTCTCACAAGGAGGCGGAATAAAGTTCGACCGCGTTCACGACCTCCCAGCACAAGCGAGGCTAAACTCTCCCTCGAGCCCACTATCAAGGAAGTCCGACAGAAGGTCTCACAAAGAGGCGAAATGAAGTTCAGCCGCATTCACGACCTCCCCAATGCAAGTGAGGCTGAACTCCCCTTCGAGCTCGCTATCAAGAAAGCCCCAACAAAGGGGCATGAAGTTCTCCCGATGAAAGCTTCACAGGAGATGGAATGAAGTTTGGCCATGCTCACGACCACCTCAGTGCAAGCGAGGCCGAACTCCCTCTCGAGTATGTCTTCAAGGAACCCCTACAAAGAATTCACAGGAGGTGGAATGAAATTTGGGCAAGCCAGGCCGAGCTTCCCCTCGAGCTCGTCGTCAAGAAAGTCCCGACTAAGAAGCATGAAGTTCTTCCACAGAAGGTTTCATAGAAAGTTCGACCATGCTCACAACCTTCCCAGTACAAGCAAAGCTCGAACTTCTCGAGCTCACTACCAAGGAAGCCCCGATAGAAGGGTGCGAAGAAGTCCTCCTTCCAAAAGGTTCAGTGACTATGCCCCCCTCAACGCTCCTCGAACTCAAATTCTCATGGAAGTTAAGAACCAGCTGCTAAGACCAGAAGGACTCTGGCCTCCCCCAAACATGCACGATCGAAGCAAGTAATGCCCCAACCATCGCGACCACGGCCACGACACTGAGGAATACATTCAGCTCTGAGATGAAATTGAGGAGCTCATTAGAAATGGACAACTGTGTAAATTCTGCCAATGTCAGCCTAAAATAGGAGAAGATTGGCCAAGGGTGCTGCCATAGCCAGAAATGATAAGGAGGTCGGCCGCCTCGTGGTGTCATTAACGTTACCCCTGGGAGGAGCTTGGTACATCGATGATTCATCGTCTCTCAGCGACAAAGCCAAGAGAAGCTTGCTCTAAATTGAGAAGGCCAGCATAAGATAGAGAAGATCATTCGGCCCGGGCCTTACTGCCCAAGGGAACCTGGAGGAATAATGCCCCCACGACCCTGAAATGAGGATGTGCTGCCCATAACTTCCCCTCGATAAAATTCTTCTCCTTCAATAATATTATTTTTGGGTGCGAAAACTATGTGATGACAAGAAAGAAGCAGTCAATAGTCGCTATGTTAGGAGCAGGAGGAAAACCTCACCCTAACACGAGCAGGTCAAAGACCATCAACCTCGACCAGAGATAAGATCTCTCCTGAGCGACCGAATCAACCTTAGCTAGAGATAAGATCTCTCCCGGGCAACCACTGACAACCTCGATCAGAGATAAGATCTCTCCCAAGTGACCGAGTCAACGTCGACTAGAGATAAGATCTCTTCCGAGCGATCGCTGACAACCTCGGCCAGAGATAAGATCTCTTTCGAGCGATCGTGGACAACCTCGATCAGAGATAAGATCTCTTCTGAGCGATCAAGTCAACCTCGGTCAGAGATAAGATCTCTCCCTGACGACCGCTAACAATCTCGATCAGAGATAAGATCTCTCCCGAGCGACCGAGTCAACCTCGGCTAGAGATAAGATCTCTCCCGAATGACTGCTGATAACCTCGATCAGAGATAAGATCTCTCCCGAGCGATCGAACCAACATCGGCCAGAGATAAGATCTCTCCCGAGCTTCGAAGATCCTCGTCCACTGCCCGTTAGGAACAGGAGGAGAACCTCATCCTAACATGAGCAAAGTCAAATACCCCATTCACAAAGGACAAGATGGGGGGAGAGGCCCTGACAACAACCCTTATGTGCCCCCACAGTCTATTAGGATCAGGAGGAGAACCTCGTCCTAACATGAGCAAAGTTGAAGGCCCCATTCACAAAGGACAGGATGGGGGGAGAGGTCCTGACAATGGCCCTTATGTGCCCCCACAGCCCGTTAGAAATTGGAGGAAAATCTTGTCCTAACACAAGCAAAGTTGAAGGCCTCGTTCATTTTAGATGAGATAGGGGGAGAGGCCCTGACAGCAACCCTTATGTGCCTCCACAGCCCATTAGGAATAGGAGGAGAACCTCATCCTAATGCGAGCAAAGTCCAAGTCCGAGCTCCAAAATTTATAGGAGATAGGATCTCCACCAATCTCGATTGGAGATAAAATCTCTCTCGAGCGAGAGCGACCATGGATAACCTCGACTAGAAATAAGATCTCTCCCGAGCGACAGTGGACAACCTCGGCTAGAGATAAGATCTCCTCCGAGGCAACCTTGACCATAGATAAGATCTCTTTCGAGTGACCACGATAACCTTGACTAGAGATGAGATCTCTTCCAAGCGACCGAGTCAGCCTCGACTGCTGGTGACAATATCACCCCCAAGGAGCTCAACCTCCGACCTTGACCATAGGAGACGAGATCTACTTCAACCTCGGTGGGAGAGGAGATCTCCCTCGGGCTTCAATTTCAACACCAACTTCGTCTAGAGATAAGATCTCCTTCCGAGATTCGATCTAAACCAGCATGGAGCCCAGAAGAGAACTTCGGCAGTCATCTTTTCTACACTCTCTTCTTTCGAGTTTCGAACTCAAGAGTGGGGGGACTATTGTTGGGAATAAATCTCGCTCCTGTCGAAGTTCAGTTCGGTGCTCAGCCTGATACGATCGGTAGCCATGGAAGAGCTTCAGCGGACGGGTCTTGGTCGAACTCCTACAGTCGGTTGAACTGCTCAGTGGTCGAGCTCCTTCGGACTCCCAACAGCCAGGCTTTAGCCAAACTTCTCAACAGTCGAGCTTCAATCGGACTCTCGCAAGAGCCGAACTCTCTCTGCGCCCTTTCAGCCAAACGCCTGCAGGAGCCAAACTCCCTCCAAGCTTCTCCTTTGGCCGAACTCTTCTGCAATTGATATATGCCGAAGTCCACCAACCAATGCCTGCTTTATGAGAGCCATAGCTATTAAAGTTGGATGAACGATCACCATCAGTCTACCACAAGCGACGCTATAGCAGCTCCGCCAGACCTCGAACAACCCACCACTGTCGGACGGTATGGCTGTCACTTTCGACCTGACAACACCATCCTCTCTGCATCAAACCTAATGCAACCTCGAGCGGCCCACCACTAGGCAGCTATAGCTGTCACCATCAAGCTTCACCCATAAAAAGGATCCTCCAGATATGCTAACTCTAATTTCTAATCTCTAAGCTCTAAGCTCTCCTCTTCTTCTCTAAGCTCTGCAGAACTCATTCCCAAGCACTCCATTCCTATTGGCCAGAGCTGACTTGATCGTCGAAGGGTCCTGTCGGAGCCACCCCCCCCCACCGACTCTGGATGGAACTTTATTTTGTAGGTCTCCGATGGCGACCTCGTCCACCTCTGCTCCAGCTGATTTCGATGATGATCAATTTCTACACCAACAACACTTATCCAATAATTTTATAATCATGGTGCACCCAAATCAGGTCTCTAATTCATGAATCTCACTATGTCTGGAATATTGATCCAATTCTTAGTTAAGTCAGACCCATCATTTTCATGAATTGGATTTCTGATTGGATTCCTCACCGTATTCAACATATTAAGCCCAACCCATAGCATTCAATGTCTAATAAACATAGTTGCATCTTCTTGGTGTAATTGAACCACTATAACTAGTCGAGAATAATCAATCCTAGAAAGAGCCCACACGTCTACATTGGTAAAAGACCTATGACTTAATATTTTCTTAGAAAGATTTAATTTAAGTCTCATAGATTTGACTTGACTTAGTCATAACAATTATGACTAATCTAGTGGCATGGGTTAGCTCAAATCATTAGCCATCATAAATCAGAACTGGATTGACACGATCGACCAAGTAAGTGAGATCAGTGGGAGGAA
The DNA here is from genome assembly GCA_006176705.1 of Cocos nucifera. Classification (NCBI taxonomy): domain Eukaryota; kingdom Viridiplantae; phylum Streptophyta; class Magnoliopsida; order Arecales; family Arecaceae; genus Cocos; species Cocos nucifera. The sequence goes on from QRFJ01000592.1 coordinate 324,060, forward strand.
TATGCCATTAACTCACCATGAACGCATTCAAGTTGAGTAACTTTCAATTAAAAATCACTGATCATATCTGCCAAACTAACCTTAGACATCGATTTGTCGGATCAGAACTGATTGGGTTAGCCTATAATCCAGGCTCGAACCATGGAGCCAAATTAGTCTTAACTTGATCGACCATATGAGACTGTGAGTCAACCTTGACCTAGACTTAATCCTACTGGACTGGTCAATTTTAAGCAATCTTGATCCCATCTAACCAACTCTTGATTTGGTTTGATCAACCACTTGACCTAATTGAGCTATCCAAGTCCGAACCTAAATTTATGAAGTTATCTTAGATTTAAAAATTCATATTTTTTAGATCTAATTAGTTTCATAATCTTAATCTTAATAAAGTTTAGGTTCATAAATAAAAACATGCAAAAAATTCTAAGGTTTCAGGATCTAGGATTTTGTAGAAAAGTAAGTTTTCGATTTTTGATTAAGGATAAATATATAGCACCCCTACATGCCATAAGAGCACCCCATCAAATAAAAATAGAGGGCCTTTAAACTCTTCTTACTCTTATGACTAGATGATCAAGAAAAATGTCTTAATCAGAAATAAACAATTACACTATAAAATTACAAGATCTATAACATATATCACATATAAAAATATAGATCTAACTATGCATGCTTTGTATACATCTTATGTATCAATAATTAAATTAAAATTTGCATGTTTTCATATTTGATATATCTCATATAAAATCTCAAAAATAAAATTTTAATGATCTCATCAAATAAAATTCTATTCTAGACAATACATAAAATAATTCTATAACTAGTCTAGACATGCATTAATTATATCTTACATAAAAATTTTAAAATTTTAATTTTTTATTTTTGGATCTAATTATAACTCTTATAACACCAAAACATGGAAATAAAAAGGATCTAAAAAAAATCTAATTTTATCATATCAAAAGGAAAGTTATACTAGACTACACATAGAATAATTCTACAACTAGACTAGTCATGCATCTCATATATCTTTGATCTATAATAACAAAATTTTTAGTTTTTTAATTTTATATTTGATCATATTTGATGTGACATCTAAAATCACTAATATTAGATCATAAAATAAATAAAAATTTAGATCAAGGTAGTTCTAAAGAACTGGTGACCTCGCTTTGATACTAGTTGAAGGAAAAATTTATTTCCGCCATAGGATCAATCTAATCTGATCAGGTCTGTAGCATAATTTTTTATAAAAATTTCTACAAAAACTAATCAAATATAAAATTTCTTGGATTTGATCTTAATGATCTAATATTAAAAATAAAATTTAAAATTTAAATAGTAACAATAGTTTGTTACCTGTCTAGGATAAACTGGTACCCTGAAGATGATCCTAATGCTCTTGAGGTCCTACATCAAGCCATGCACGCGTCTAGTCTCTATTAGAGTTCACTTAGGCTGGATCTGGATGTGCTCTCCTTTTGGATCTGATCTCTAAAAATTAGATCAAATCTGGATCTGTGAAGCCTTCAAACGAATCTTCAAAGGCACCACCTTGTCTCTTGATGTAGAAGTCCTATCTTTGATCTTTGCTTCAGCTTCTATCAACTTTTGATTGCTGAAACTATGCCCAACCAGATATGTATATGGAGAAAAGGGAGAGGAGCACTAGAGGAGGCATGGAGATGGGTTTGGCGGCAGCATATGGGCATGGGAGGTCCAAAGATACAAACCCTAGGGTGCAAGGTCTTTAAATAGACCAAACCCAGAGTCCCTTCGCATGTAACTTTGACCAGGTCAAATGTGACATGTAGAAGGATGCTATATTTAATCTCCACACCCCACCTCTTATTTTTCTGATTTTGTCACACAAAATTTAGAGAAAGTGGCATGGGATAATTTGGATAGGAAGAAGAGTGGTGCAAGGAACCTATCTTTAAGGTATTTGATCTCATCAAGCACCTTTCACCTGGTCAAACTTAATTTGACTGGTCAACTCCCTAATCCATACATGTGCCCTTAATCCTTTATGCAAATACTCATTGGGACGTGCACCCTCAGATGAAAATAGGGGGCGCACGTCTCTTCCTCTCTTTTCTTTCTTGCAATGATCGGGTCAATGTCTTGATGAAATCAAAAATGGTAGGTGGTGACAAGAATTGGCATGTGTTGTCTTATTTCCATCTAATGGATTAAGATAATCCTTTTCTAACCTAGACAAGCTTCAGTCAAACTAAAACAAATCCATATAGAATTTTCAAATGAGCCCAAACCAATTTGGCATAATCGAGATGAACAAAATAGTCTACAAAAGAAGAATGTTAGGCTCAATCATGTAGTAGCATGATTTTCTTGAAGCTAATTGGATCTAATCCAAATCAATCGAACTGATTTTGCCCAATTGATTACATCTAGACTCAAATTCTTGTTTGTATGATTCAATTAGGTTCAATTCCATATGGTAATGAGATATGTCATGATCTCTATCATCGACATCATCAAAACATCTTTCAATGGATCGAAACTTTTTAGATTCATCCAATTAGAATGATCCATCATCAAGATATTCTAATTGCTCCAAAAATCTACCAGTGACACCTAGCAGTATATGGTGGCAATCCATCAAAATCAAAAGCAAACCTCTCAGTGTAGCTACCTGTGTGATTGGGTTCTTCTGTCCTGAGCCCCGATAGGATTAGGGTTAAGATGAACTTGTCAAATCCAACACCCTATCATATGAATAGATCATTTGATTCAAGTCCAATGTGAAACCTTAATAGAAAACTCTTTTCTATTATTTCACTCTGCCATAGCCATGGACTTAAGGACTCGATCTCATAATCATCATAGGATTACTCATCTACCAAGGTAGATAGATCTCCTATTGATGCGATCCAATTCCTACAATAAACATGCTATAGCCAACAGACACCTCAAGATTTCGAGCAGCTAGGATTTCGAGTTATGGTGTGGTCAAACTATAACACCCTCAAAATAAACTATCGATGCACCTTAGGTCAAAGAATCAATTACACCACTACAACATCGAGCCAGTCATCAATGAGAAGGTAGACTCCCTTATGATTGCTCGAGGTGATCATGCTCAGTGTTCTCATTCTCTAATAGGTATCTATACTCTTGCTCCAGTGTCTCCACATCGTAGACTCAAGACTCATCTATTCTAAGAAAGAGGATCGTACACCAACCTTCTAGATTGATCACCATCTTCCTGATGATCCTACGATCGAGAGTAGTTTATGAGTTAATTATAAAAATTCATGTCTTAAATTTTTTACTTTTAAAAATATGAATTATCATTTTCATTAACTCAAAGAATGTATCATAGATACTATGTACATAATATGATAGAATAAAATAACTCTTTATTAATTTTATGTCAAAATTATAAAATTGCTCTTAAAAGTATATTATAAGTGTCAGTCAATCTGGCTTCTAGGACATACATCTGACAATACCCATCTTCTCAACAGACCAATCTAGTTGATGATAAGATTAACCAACTTCAACAACTGATTTTGACCCAACAACAATCACCACAAAGCTAGAAGCATAAATAGGATAGTTAGCTAAGTCTACCATTAGGAGAGAACTAGGTCAATTACCAAGCCAACTGATTGTAAATCCGAAAAACAACCCACTTGATATCCACTAACCATCTGGACCTAATAATCAATCTAGTGTCTTACCTAATAATCCCTAATTAGAGAATGCCAAAGCAATTTTTGAACTTAGAAGTAGTAGAATTCTTATGAATTCATACCAAGACCAGGTGAAAAAGGCTCATATTGATACTAGCCAAAATATAAATTTAGAAGGGGCTAGTATAGAAAGTAACCACATAAAAAAAATCTAAGCCCAAAACTGGTACTAATGCTAGTTCCAATATGAGTAAGATAGATAAAGGAAAGAAGAAAGTAGATGAATTACCCAATACCTATAAATCAATAGCCTCATTCCCTTAAATCCTAGAAGCCAGTTCTTCCTACAAAAGCCAAAGGGCACACAATGAGAAGCAAATGAAATTGTTTAAGCAAGTTAATATTAATTTACCTCCATAACTAAAGTCACCTTTAGTCACCCTTCCAGTATCCATTTCATCAAACTTAACTCCTAACTCAAAAACTCAATTTATAAGCATTTTAGAAGAACAAATAGAAGAAATTCTTGACAAACAAGGGTCTAAAATTAGGGTTGCGAACTATCTTTCCAAAATTAATAATGAATTTATCAATAAAGGGATCACAAGCTATCTTCCTGAGATTGGTAATCTAAAATCATTAAAATTTGTCAATCCAATATTTGACATAGGATAGGTAGACTGCATTGTATCTAGTTGAACACAATAATCTTAGTGCTTGTTAGGAGACAACCCAATATTTATTTTTCTTATATCTAATTTATCTTTTTAGTTACTTTCTTTTTAGGACATGTTGAATAAGTTGGAAGGAGAGCTAAACTTTTAAAACCCATGCTGGAATGCAAATACATTGAGTCAGATGTATTCTTTCCCATTCTTTATTATATCCTTTATTTTTCTTTCTCTATTGAGGATAATGTCGATTAAGTTGGAAGGAAGAATAATAAAAATTTTAAAATTTTTAAAGTTCTCGAAGAAGTTAGTATTTAGCATTTAGGCATCTGATTATACGTAAGAATTGAGTTGAACTAAGCATTGCTAAAAGAAAATTGAAGTACAAAGTAGAGAATTTATGAGATACTGAGAAATTAAGTATTAAGAAAATCCAATAAAGTGTTAAGTCTAGAATATAAATAATTTTTCTTTAAGTATTTTTTATTTTTTTTACCAGCATTGAAGAAGAGTCTATTTTTTATGAACTTGTGTATGATAACTATATATTTTTTATTAAAAAATTTATTTTAAAAATAAAATAATTTTTAAGTACTTCTCACTGAGCAACTGGATCTCTTTGCCTAAGCAAGCATTGAGTTTCAAGTCAAAAGATGCAAAGAACAAAGAAGCTCACTGTAAAGCTACACTTAACTCATAGTCTGTTTAACTCGAGCTAGTAAGTCCGAGTGATATTTTATACCTAATGCCCTAAAACCAACTGGTTTGGGAGTCATTGGCTCAAAACTCGCTATATGGATCAAATAGAAAACTTAAGGGGTTCAGATACTAAATAGTGGTACAATGTTAAAAAATATATTTATTTTTCATCGAATAATTGGGTTTCAGATCCTAAGTAAGCAATAATATTCGTATCAAAAAGTAGAAAATGTGAATAAAAATATCAATAAATAGAGGACGAAAGTAACAATATACTTGCCCATATGAAAGTTTAGATAATTTAGAGATAAAGATAGGGATAATTTAGAAAAAGTTTAGAAAAATTTAATATTCTTTATTTAATTTTAATATTGGTTAAGTATTAATACTCCAATGATATAACTCACTTACATTCTACTGAATATCAATGGCTATTTTAAAAATTACTCAGTGAAATTTAAAACTCTAAAGCTAAAAGATATCTGTTGGTCCAGAAAATTGTTGAGCACTGAAGTTCGCTAGAGGTGGAGAAGATAAGATTGCCAACGAGACTTGCAAAGTGAAGTCCTAGAAAGAGTTAGCTCCGATAGGACCCTCCAACAATCAAGTTAGTTTTTTGATCAAAAATAATAAAGTACATAGGAGAATTCAAACAAAGAGGAGAGCTTAGAGATGTAAAATGTATCTAGAGGATCCCTTATATAAGTAGAGCCTATAATAAAATGATGGTGATAGCTATAACAGAATGTCAGAAGGCCGTTCGGACCACTTAAAATTTGTTATGGAGAGTGAGCTATCATTTTATCATGATTTGTAGGCAGTTAGATCTCATTTGTTGGAGGTCAGACTGATCGAGCTTCGAAGGTCAGCCTTTGCATTGATAATGGCCAGTTCGTAACTAGGTTCTAAGCTTGGATCCTACTGGTACTATCTTTGACAGCTTTTAGGAACTCGATCACCTTCAAGGTCAATCGAGAGCGGATGTGGACATTCAGACTAAAGGCTATAAAGGAATAGCAGGTTCTTCAATTAGAATTACAGTCAAGCTTTCCTAAAGGAGTTCGGTTGGAATAGTGGAGATCCAAGATTGACTTGAAGCTGGAATGGATGAATACTAAAATTTCTTGCTTCTCAAATGACCACCGCTTACTCTGGGTTGAAGGTCAGACTTATGCTGATAGCGAAGTTCTCTTGTTGACTCAAATTAATCCATCTGAAGTTCTTGGAATAGAGCTACCAGGATCTAAAATCCCTAAGTGTTAGATATGTGTGCCCTAGAAGCCAGAATTGGCTGACACTTGTAATACCCTTCTAAGGGCAAAATTATAATTTTGACTATAAATAATAAAATAGATTATTTTCTATCATATATGTGTATTTAGTGTCTGTGATACATCCCTTGAGTTAATGATAATGATAAATCTTATTTTCAAAAGTTAAAAATTTAAGACAAGAATTTTTATTATTAACTCATAAAATGCTCCTGATCGTAGGATCATCATGAGGATGGTGATTGAATCAAAAGGTTAGTGTACAATCGCTTCTTTATAGTAGATGAGTCTTGAATCTACGGTGTAGAGACATCGGAGCAAGAGTATAGATACTCATTAGAGAATGAGGGCACTGAGCGTGACCACCTCGAGTAGTCATAAGAAAGTCTACCTTCTCGTCGATGACTGACTCGATGCTGTAGTGGTATGTCTGGTTCTTTGACCTGAGGTGCATCGGTAGTTCACCTTGAGGGTGTTATAGTACACCAACAATCTCTTCATAGTTTAGGATCTTCTTTTCATAAACTAAAGTTGTTTTGAGACCATCATACGAACCTAAGAGAGAATATAATAGCAGCAATGCCCAATCCTCCTCGTCAATCTTCACATCCAAACTTGTCACCTCAGAATACACCTGATTGAACCTTTGGATATGCGCAACAAGATCTCCACCTTCGGGCATCCTCAGACTATACAGTTGTTTCTTCAACCATAGCTTATTCGTCATGTTCTTCTCCATGTATGTGTTCTCCAGTCTCTCCCAGAGCCCCTTTGCCGTAGTCTCTATGCAAACCTTGGGCAAAACCTGATCAGTCAAGCACATCTGAATTGTGCTAAAAATAATTTTCTCCAACTCTTTCCAATCCTCAGCACTAATCTTTTCCGACCTTTCTTTTGTCAATACCTTGTAGATCCTATGCTAAACCACAAGTCCTTTATTCTTTGCTACCATGGGATAAAGTTTTTCTTGCCATCGAACTTCTCAAAATCCATCTTGAATCCACTTGATTCCATAACTTCAAACAAATCAAGAATAGATCCCTAACACCCTTCACGATCACACACCAGTAAAACTATCCTTCCTAAAAAATCTAACTAGCCCTAGATCCTGTTTCCAAATTTTTGTATCACCGTTCCTCCATGTAAACAATCTCCACCTCAATCTAGAGACAACCACGAAGCAAAGTTGAAGCCTTTAGGATAAAACCTAGTGCAACAGATCCTGGATGTAGTAAACCCTAGGTGTCTTCCTTCTTTCCACGCAACACCATTCTGATACCAAATGTTGGGAATATGCGCTCTTCCCACATGGATCGACATGTCCACTAGTGATTAGCCAAGTAACAAGAAAGTACTTCTTAGAGATTTCTATGGAAGCACGATCAAATAAATTAAGAAATAGAGAAGAAGAGAAGAAGAGATTTTTAGAAGAAAAGAGCTTTTATTTAGTATATTTCAGCACACTTACAATCTTGAGATGTTTCCAGTATATATACTTTACAAAAGGTCAAGCCCAAGCTCATAGAAAAATTTTCCAAATCTAAATAACCCACGTACACAAAATAACAATTCGTAAAAATTGAGCTGGTCCAGTTTCAGACTGAGCTGGCTAATCTGCGACTGGGTCTGAGCCGACCCAGTCATGTACCATGCCAACAGCCCAAAAATGCTGCTTTATGTCTGAATTTTTCTCTGAGACCTAGCCAACCTAGTCCTGGATTGAGCCGACCCAATTTTCAATTGAGCCAACTCAATCTCAAAGTGAGCTAGCCCAATTTCTGAATTTTACTATTGAGACTAATTCTTCTTCTGACTCGCTTTCGTCTTTCCATAATCTATCTTCTCATATTTTTAAGACTTGGGAGTGCCACTTCTGAGCTCACACTCCTATTCCTAGCAAGGCTGTAGGGACGCAAAAGGGCTATTGAAAGGGCTTCTTCCAACATCCCGACTTAAGTAATCGAGGTCTTTACTTTAGCTCAATGTTAGGATGAGGTTCCCTTCCTATTCCTAACAGGGCTATAGGAGTGCATAAGGGTTGTTGAAAGGATCTCTCCCCACATCCCAACATAAGTAACCAAGGTCTTCGGTTTAGCCAATGTTAGGATGAGGTTTCCCTCCTACTCCTAAAAGAACTATAGAGGCACAAAAGGACTATTGAAAGGGCCTCTTTCTGCATCCCGACTTAAGTAATCGAGGTCTTCGCTTTAGCTTAATGTTAGAACGAGGTTCCCCTCCTATTTCTAATAGGGCTATAGGGACACAAAAGGACTGTTGAAAGAGCCTCTTTCCACATTCCGGCTTAAGTAATCGAGGTCTTCACTTTAGCTCAATGTTAGGATGAGGTTCTCTTCCTATTCCTAATAGGCCTATAGGAGCACAAAAGGATCATTGAAAGGGCCTCTCCCACATTCCGACTTAAGTAACCGAGGTCTTTGCTTTAGCTCAATGTTAGGATGAGATTTTTCTTCTATTCCTAATAGGGCTATAGGGGCACAATGACCATAACCGAGGTCTTTGCTTTAGCTCAATGTTAGGAAGAGATTTTTTCTCTGTTCCTAATAGGGCTATAAGGGCACAAAAGAACCATTGAAAGGGTCTCTCCCCACATTCCGACTTAAGTAACCAAGGTCTTCACTTTAGCTCAATGTTAGGATGAGATTTTTTCTCCTATTCCTAATAGGACTATAGGGACACAAAAGGGCCATCGAAGGAGCCTCTCCCCGCATCCCGGCTTAAGTAACCGAGGTCTTCACTTTAGCTCAATGTTAGGACGAGGTTCTCCTTCTATTCCTAATAAGACTATAGGAGCACAAAAGTGCTATTGATAGGACCTCTCCTCGCATCCCGACTTAAGTAACCAAGGTCTTCGCTTTAACTTAATGTTAGGATGAGATTTTCCTCCTATTCCTAATAGGACTATAAGAGCACAAAAGAGCCGTTGAAAGGGCCTCTCCCTGCATCTTGGCTTAAGTAACCGAGGTCTTCGCTTTAGCTCGATGTTAGGATGAGATTTTTCTTCTGTTCCTAATAGGGCTAACTTCATCTAATGACAAAGTTCGAAAGGCTATTTCCTATCATCATAGTTTTGCACCAAGATTGAAGATATTAAAATAAGAAGATTTTATTAAAATTAGATTACTGATAGTACATGCGTAAGTTCTTCGAGCTCCTTGGGCGTGGAAGATCGGTGCCTCCAAGCTCCTTCAAGTAATAAGTTCTAGGCCAGATGACCTCTTTGACTTCGTAAGGACCTTCCCAATTTTGGATGAGCTTTCCTTAGTTTTGATATTGTGAAATAGCTGCTCATCGAACTACCAAGTCCCCCACTTTAAATATTTTACCTTTAACTCTGGAGTTATAGTAGCGAGCCACTCTTCGTCTATAAGCAGCCATCCAAACTTGGGCTTCTCCTCATTTTTCCTTCAGTAGATCAAGGTTAGCTCTGAGGTCCTCCGAATTGCATTGCTCGCTGAAGGCTACAACCCATGCCAATAGTAGCTTGAGCTCTATCGGGATGACTGCTTCCATTTCGAAAGCCAAAGTGAATGGCGGTTCTCCAATCGATAGCTTCTTGGTAGTTCGGTATGTCCATAGGACATGGTAAAGCTCGTCCACCCAAGTCTTTCTTGCTTTTTCAAGCCTTGCCTTGACGTCTTGCAATAAGATTCTGTTAGTCACTTCTACTTCATCATTTGCTTACGGATGAGCTACTGATGTGAACTTATGGGAGATGTTTAGATCTTTATAGAACTCAGCAAACTTTCTCCCACCAAATTATCATCCATTGTCTGTAATAAGGGTTTGAGGCAGACCAAATCTATAAACAATCGACTTTCAGATGAAGTCTTGCACTTTGGCTTCAGCAATCTTTGCCAGGGTTTCGGCCTCGACCCATTTGGTGTAATAGTCGATTGCAACTAAGAAAAACTTTCATTATTCGGGTACCATCGGAAAGGGGCCAAGTATATCCATTTTTTATTATGCAAATGGCTAAGGGGCACTTAGTGGGATAAGCTCGAAGGCCAGCTGTCTTTGTATATTTGCATTCCTTTGATAGCAGTTGCACTTTTTAATATATTCGATGCAATCATGGTGCACAGTCGGCTAATAATAATCTTGCCGAAGCAGCTAGTGAGATAGGGATCTAGCACCCAGATGGTTTCCATAGATTTCTTCATTTACTTTTCATAATGCAAAATTGGCCTCGAAAGATCGAAGACATCTTAAAAGTGGCAAAGAATATGATCTTTTATATAGTTTGTCTTCGTAAAGTACATACCAAGAGGCCTAGTTTCTCAACTTTCAAGCTTTCTTTGGGTCATGAGGGAGAGTTGTACCTCTGAGATAAGCAGTCAATAGATCAATCCAGCAGGGCTCGTGGTCAATCTACATGGCAGTCAGTGGCCCTTCCAAACTTGGGCATTTCAACCCTTCAAAGTATACTTCCTTCGGAAGTTCATTGGAGGCAAGTCTGGCCAATTTGGATAGAAGGTCAGCTTTAGCATTTTTCGCCCTTGGGATCCATTGGATATTGAAATTATTGAATGTCAGGATCAAGCTCTTCACTTTCTCAAGATATTTTATCATGTTTTTCTCTTAAGCTTTGTAATCACCACTGACCTATCCCACTATCAACTGCGAATCACTATAAGCTTGGAGCAGATCTTCTTCTAGTTCTTTTGCTATCTTCAGTCTTGCCATCAAAGCTTCATATTCTACACTGTTGTTCATTATAGGAAACTCAAAATGCAGTGCACACTCGATAATAACCCCATCCAGGTTGACCAAGATCAATCGAACTCCTACACTGAAAACATTGGAAGAGCCATCCATATATAGGCATAGAAACCTTCGAGAAGGTCCGCTCTTTCTTTGGAAAAGCTCGATTGCAGCCACAGAATGCTGGCCTCATTCTACTCAAGTTTGGCATCATCTGGGATCGTACATTCAATTATAAAATCGATCAGTATCTGAGCTTTGATTGATGACCGAGATTGATAGTTGATGTCGAACTCTGTGAGCTCAATTTTCCACTTTGCAATTCTCCCAGATGTATTTGTTCAATGAAGAACTACCTTGATTGGCTGATCAGTGAGGAGTGTTATTGTGTGCCCCTGAAAGTAGGACCGAAGTCTCCTAGCTATAATCAGAAGAGCGTAAGTTAATTTTTTTAATTTAGTGTACCTAGTCTCTGCATCCCTCGGGACTTGGCTTATATAGTAGACCGACGGCTGCATTTTTGCCTCTTCTTTGACTAAAACTATCGTGAAGGCTATTGGCAAGACTGCCAAGTACAAAAATAATCCTTCTCTAAGTTTGAGCTTAGCCAGCAGAGGAGGCAAGCTGAGGTAGCTTTTGAGCTCTTCGAATGCATGTTGGCATTTCATAGTCTAGCAAAAGTTCTTCGATTGTTTGAGGGCCTGAAAGAAAGGCATGCACCACTCAGTCGATCTCGAGATAAAGTGATTCAAAGATGCCATTTTTTTAGTTAGGCATTGAACTTCTTTTATTAATTTTGGAGTAGTCATTTCCTAGATGACTCTGATCTTCTTCGAGTTGGCCTCGATTCCCCACCTCGAGATCATGAACCCTAAGAATTTTTCTGAGGTTACTCCAAAGGTGCACTTGATCGGATTCAACTTCATCTTAAATCTTCAAAGAGCGTTGAAGGTCTCTTCAAGGTCGACTACATGACTGATCAAAGTTTGGCTCTTGATAAGCATGTCGTCTACATAGACCTCCATGTTGCGATCGATCTGCCCTCTAAAAATCTTATTGACCAAACGCTGATATGTCATGCCAGTATTTTTGAGCCTGAAGGACATGATCCTGTAACAATAAAAACCACGATCAGTAATAAAAGTAGTTTTTTCCTCGTCCTTCGGTGCCATCCAAATTTGATTGTAGCTGGAGAAGGCATCCATGAAGTTGAGAAGCTCATGGTCCGAAGTTGCATCCACCAATTGATCAATTTTGGATAGGGGGTAACTATCTTTTGGATAGGTGTTATTCAACATTTTGAAGTCTATGCATATTCTTCATTTGCCGTTAGCCTTTTTGACTAGGACCACATTGGAGATCCAACATGGATAGTTGACTTCTCGAATGAACCCAGCTTTAAGGAGTTTGTCCACTTCCTCTGCTATCACCTTCTGTCTTTCTAGTGCATGGCTTTGAACTTTTTCTTTCACTGATCTACATTTGGGATCAACAGCTAACCAATGCTCCATGACCTCGACGTCAATTCTTGGCATGTCTATAGGGACCCAGGCAAAGGCGTCTGCATTCTTCCATAAGAAGGCAATGAGCTACTTCCGAACTTCTCCATTCAAGCTAGAGCCGATCTGCACCATGTGTTCTATGTTCCCATCATCTAGAGAGACAGCTACCAGATCTTCCATGAGTTCGCTCTGCTCCTCAGTAAGGTCATCATGAACATCCAGCCCATCAGCTGGATAAAGATTGGATTTTTCACTTTTTTGTAAGGCAATGGAGTAGCAATGCCTTGCTAGAGCTTGATCTTCTCTGATCTCTCCAATCCCATGACCTGTTGGAAACTTTATCTTTAGATAATAAGTGCATACTACAGTCTGAAGTGCATTTAGACCAGGTTGACCGAGAATTGCATTGTAAGTGGATGGAGCTTTCACTACCAAGAAGTCGACCTATGCTCTAGCCTGTTTAGTGATATTGTCCTACAGCATCGCTAGTGAAACCCACCAATGGAGAATTCATAAGTCCTAGATGGTTATTAGGTACAGACATTTTAAAAAAAGCATAATAAAATAACACATCGATAGAGCTTCCATTACCTATCAGAATGCAGCGCACATCATAGTCAGCAATGTTTAAAGAGATTACAACCATGTCGTTATGCAGGAACTAAACTCCTTGAGCATCCTCATCAATAAAAGTTATTGGTTCTTCAGTCCTCCACTTCTTCGCTTCCCTTGCTGATCCGCTAGCCTCTCTTAATCGAGGTCCCCAAGAAATGGTGTTGATGATGCCGAGGGATGGTCGATCTCCTTGTTGCTCTTTTCTTCTTGAAGGTTCAGGCTGAGGCAGCACCCTTGGTCGATCTTCTCTTACTTCATGCAGACGTCATAGAAATCGATCAAGCTGATCTCGTCTGATGATCTCCTCGATCTCATCTTGGAGCTAGATGCATTCATCAGTATCATGACTATTAGGGATAAACCCACTCCTGTCGAAGTTTGGCTGGATGCTTGATCTCAGAAGGATCCCACCCGGCAGCAGGCTCTATAGTTAAACCTCGAACTCCTCTAATAGTTGAACTCCTCTCAGGCTTCTTCTTCAGTCGGATTCCTCCAACAATTGAACTCCCTCTGGGCTTCTCCTTCAGTCGGACTCCTCCAATGGTTAAACACCTTTCGAACTTCTCCTTTATCCAAACTTCTCCAATAGTTGAACTCCTCTCGGGCTTTTCCTTCAGTTGGACTCTTCCAGCAGTTAAATTTCACCCAAACTTCTTCTTCAACTAGACTTCTCCTTCAGCCAAACTTCTCCAATGGTCGAACTCCTTCAAGACTTCTTCTTCAGCTGGACTCCTCCAACAGTTGAACTCGTTCTGAGCCTTTCCTTCAATCGAACTCCTCCAGCAGTTGAACTCCTTTCGAACTTCTCCTTCAACTAGACTTCTCATTCAGTCGGACTCCTCCAATATTCAAACTCCTTCCAGACTTCTCCTTCAGTCAGACTCCTCCAGCACTTGAACTCCTCCCAAACTTTTTCTTCAACCAAACTCCTCCCCCAATCAAACTCCTCCAACAGTCAAACTCCTTCTGAATTTCTTCTTTAGACAGACTCCTCCAAACAGCTAAACTCCATCCAAACTCCATTTAGCAGCCCTAGAGGATCTCGGCACTCATCCTTAATATAGCCAAAAGAACTATCAATCTCCTCCATCTGAGCTTCAGCCGTTGGATCCCGACGGGCTCACGCATCATGAAAACAGACACTATCCCTTGTAACAAACTCCACGTGGCCCTGAATGGCCCACTATCGGACGATAATGGTTGTTCCTATCAGTTTGTTAAAGGCTTTGTCTATATAAGAGACCCTTCAGATACGCTTTCGAGAAGAAGCTCTCCTTCTCTTCCTTAAAACTCTGTTAGAATCTCTCTACGTATTCTATTTCTCTTGATCGAAAGAACTGACTTGATCATTGGAGGATCTTACCGGAGCCACCATCCCAGACTCTGGATGAGACTTATTTTGTAGGTTCCAACAGCATCCTTGTCCTCTCCAAATCTAGCTTCGACCCCGACGATGGTCAAATTTTGCACCAATAGGATTGGCGCTAAAAAAAGGGCCTCAAGTTATTAATATTTCCTTATTCTTGAAGGAATACATGGTGGAGATTCCTCTTCATCCCAGCTAGAGTCCTACTTTTTCTCTCAACCTCTCGAGGATGCCCCCCAGAATGGCTTCAACTCGATGGTCAACAGCCTTCATGGCCAGATCTCATCCAGATCTTTCCGCCCCTATTTTATCTCCTGCATCTCAAGCTCCACCGCCTACGATAGTGGACACGATGTAGTTCGACCTGATGGTCCAGTAGATCCACGGCCTCACTGAAGTAGTGCAGACCATGCGGTAGCAGCAACCATCTTCGATGCCATCTCGATCAGAGCAAGTTTTTTGAGAGACAGAGAACCCGATCTGGGGACGGCCGACTTGGGTCAGTCGGTCGGCAACCCTCAAAAAAGAAAAGCAGAGGATAGAGAGCTCTTGCTCGGACCATGACTCGACCCCAGGGGGAGCTTTGCTCCCATTCTATCAGAAAACCCTGAAGATCAACGATCATGAAGATCTCCTGGATCAAAGGCTTCAGAAAATGAGCCAACGAATCGAAGAACTCCATCATGCTCCATCCTCCCATGGTAACAATATTTGCACTGACCCTCCTTTTTCCTAGAAGATTATGCAAAAATCGATCCAATCAAACTTCAAGCTTCCTCAATTTGAGAGTTATGATGGGACCACTGATCTGGTCGACCACTTGGGGGCCTTCCAGATAATGATGCTGCTCCATGGTGCGCTAGACGCCATTTTGTGCTAGGCTTTTTCATCCACCCTCAAGGGAGCCATCAGAAATTGGTACTCAACCCTTAAGTTAGGTACCATCTTTTTCTTCAATCAAATGAGCCATCAGTTTATGGCTTATTTCGTTAGCAGTCGATGTCCCCGCTGAGGTTTGGATTTTCTGATGAATATCAACCAGAATGAGGGGGAATCTATCTGGGCTTATGTCACTCGATTTAATGTTGCTGCATTGAAGGTCCAGAACCTGGACCAGTCTGTTGCAATGGTCGCATTCAAGGATGGTCTTCAGAAGAATGATTTACTATTCTTTCTAGAAAAGAAGTACCTCAGAGACTTTTCGATATGCTGGCTCGGGCTGAAGGTTATGCCTGCGCTAAAGAGACCTTTAAGGTCAGGGATAATGAAGCCACCCAGGAGCGGCAGGCGGGCGAATCGAATGTACCCATGACTGGAGAAAAATTGAGCAGAGCTCGCCATGCTCCCAAACTCCTCCGGAGCGTAAATGGGTTCAAACTCCTACCCAGGCCCAAAGGTGAAGAAGCCCAGATAGAAGGGCGCAACGAAGCTCTCCCTTTAGAATATTCCACAACTACGCCCCTCTCAATACTCCAAAAGTCCAAGTACTGATGGAGATCAGGAAGCAACTACCAAAATCAAAAAGGATGCACACTCATCCCGGCAAGCACAACCCTAGCAAGTTCTACCTCTACCATCACGATCATGGTCACGATATAGAAGAGTACATCCAGCTCCAAGATGAGATTGAGGAGCTCATCAGGTGCGGTAGGCTTGACCGATTCCTGCGACGTCGGTCGGAAGGATGAGAGGATTGATCGAGAGCAACCCTACCATCAGAACCACCGAGGGGAGAGGAGCAGTGAGAAGATCGGCCCCTGATCGACATCATTAACACCATCTCTAGGGGACTTCAACGTAGGAAGGCTAGTGGATTGATAGAGCCTAAGAAGAGATGGAGGACTGAGGAGCCCATCACTTTCACTAACGAGGATGCCCGAGGAGTCTAGTTCCCCCACAATGATGCGGCTATAATCTCTTTAAACATTGCTGATTATGATATATGCTGCATTTTGGTAGATAATGAAAGTTTCACTGACGTTCTACATTATGATGCTTTCTTTAAAATGTCCATATCCGATAATCATCTGGGACACATGAGCTCTCCATTGGTCGGCTTCACTGATGACACTATGCTAGTGGAGGGAATGATAACTCTAGCCATGACTGCAGGGCAATATCCAAAGCAGGCCAAGATGTGGGTCGACTTTTCGATGGCAAAAGCCTCCTCCGCTTATAATGCAATCCTCGACCAACTTGGTCTAAATGCACTATAAGCCATGGTGTCAACTTATTACCTGAAGATAAAATTCTAAATAAATAATGGAATAGATGAAATCAAAGGTGATCAAGCATTAGCCCGGCATTGCTACTCCATCACCTTATAAAATGGAACTCAACTTAACCCCTACCTCGTTGACGGGCTTGATGTCCGTGATGACCTTACCGAAGAATAGGGCAAGCCCATAGAAGATCTTATGACCATCCCCCTAAATGATGGAAACGTGGAGCATACGATGCAAATTGGCTCCAATCTCGAAGATGAAGTTCGCAAGCAGCTCATCGCCTTTTTATGAAGGAATGCCGACATCTTCACTTGGATTTCGATGGATATGCTTGGGATTGATGCCGAGGTTATGAAATATTGACTAGCTATTGATCCCAAGCATCGACCAGTGAAAGAAAGAGTTCGAGGCCATGCACCAAAAAGACAGAAGGCAATAGCAGAAGAAGTCGACAAGCTTCTCAACATCGGATTTATTCGAGAAGTCAAGTATCCAACTTGGGTCTCTAACATGGTCCTGGTCAAGAAAGCTAATGGCAAGTGGAGGATGTGCATCGACTTTAAGAAGCTAAATAAGGCCTGCCCAAAAGATAGCTACCCTTTGTCCAGAATCAACCAACTAGTGGATGCAACTTCGGGCTACGAGCTTCTCACCTTCATGGATGCCTTCTCTGGCTACAACCAAATTTGGATGGCACCAGAGGATGAGGAGAAGACTACTTTTATTACTAACCATAGTCTTTACTATTACAGGGTCATGCCCTTCGGGCTTAAGAATGCAGACATGACTTATCAATGCTTGATCAATAAAATCTTCAAGAAGTAGATCGATCGTAATATGGAGGTTTACGTCGATGACATGCTGGTCAAAAGTCGAATGTCTATCAATCATGTTGCCGATCTCGAAGAGGCTTTCGATACACTCAGAAAATACAAGCTGAAGTCGAATCCAACTAAATGCACCTTTGGGGTATTCTTAGAAAAAAATGTAGGATTCATGGTCTCAAGACGAGGGATTGAGGCCAACCCAGAGAAGATTCGAGCTATCTAGGAGATGATCGCTCCAAAGTCCATCAAAGAAGTTCAGTGCCTGATCGAGAAGGTGGCATCTTTGAATTATTTTGTCTCGAGGTCGGTCGAATGCTGCATGCCCTTCTTCCAAATCCTCAAGAAACCAAAAGATTTTTACTGGACTCAAGAATCCCAAAAGGCATTCGACGAGCTCAAGAACTCCCTTGGCTTGCCCCATACTAGCCAAACCCAAATCTGTAGAGGAGCTATTTCTCTACCTCGCAGTCTCTCCTTCGATGCTAGCGACAATCCTAGTCAAAGAAGAGGTGAAAGTGCAACAACCAGTCTACTACATAAGTTAGATCCTAAGGGATGTCGAGACCAGGTATACAAAATTAGAAAAATTGACTTATGCTCTTCTAATTTTAGTAAGGAGACTTCGATCTTACTTTCAGAGACATACTATAATGCTCCTCACTGACCAGCCGATTAAAGCGATCCTTCATCAAACGGATGCTTTCGAAAGAATTGCAAAATAGGCCATTGAATTAATAGAGTTCGATATCAACTATCGACCTCGATCAATAATCAAGGCTCAGGCACTGATCAACTTCATAGTTGAATGTACCATCTCGGATGATGTCGAGCTTCAAAATGAAACCAATATTCCATGGTTGCACCCGAGCTCCTCTGAAGAAAGATCGGACCTTCCTAAAGATTTTTGGGTCCTATATGTCGATGGCTCCTCGAATGCTTCTAGAGCAGGTGCTGGACTAATCCTGATCAATTCGAAAGGGATCATCGTGGAGTACGTGCTACATTTTAAATTTTTGACGACAAACAGTGGGGCAGAATATGAGGCCCTAATGGCCAGGCTCAAGATAGCCAAAGAATCAGGAACTGATCGGCTTTAGGTTTGCAGTGACTCCTAACTAATTATGGGACAGGTCAGCAATAGTTATGAAGCCCGAGAAGAGAGCATGGTAAAATATCTTGAGAAGGTGAAGAGCTTGACCCCAACCTTCGGTGGCTTCAGCATTCGATAAATCTCGAGAGTGAAAAATGCTAGGGTCGACCTTCTTTCCAAGCTAGCCACCCTAGCTCCTAACGAGCTTCCGAAAGAAGTTTATTATGAGACATTGAAGTGCCCATGCATAGAGAAACCGTAGCCCATCATGTAGGTTGGCCAGGATCGATTGACCACTTATCTTAAGGACAGGATTCTTCCTCATGATCCGAAAGAGGCTCAGAAGTTGAGAAACCAAGCCTCTTGGTATGTTCTTTATGAGAATAAGCTGTATAAAAGGTCATATCTTTTGCCATTATTGAGGTACCTACGACCCTCTGAGGCTGATTTTGCACTATGAAAAGTGCACGAGAAAATTTGCAGAAGCCATCTGGGTGCCAGATCTCTATCTCATAAGCTGCTCCAACAAGGGTATTACTAGTCAACTATGCATGGTGATTGTGTTGATTATGTCAGGAGATGTGACTGCTGCCAAAGGAACACGAATATCCAAAGGCAACCAGCCATCGAGCTTACCCCATTGAGTGCTCCTTGGCCATTTGCGCAGTGGAGAATGGATATTCTTGGATCCTTCCCAATGGCATCTGAGCAACGAAAGTTTTTTCTAGTCACCATCGACCATTTCACTAAATGGGTCAAGGCCAAACCACTGGCAAAGATTATCGAAGCCAAAATGCATGACTTCATCTGAAAGTTGATCGTCTGCAAATTTGGACTACCCCAAACTATCATAATAGACAATGGTCGATAATTCACCGAGATGAGGTTCGTCGAGTTCTACAAAGGTCTGAATGTCTTCCACCACTTTACATCGATAGCTCACCCACAGGCAAATGAAAAAGTTGAAGTGACCAACCGGACCCTATTGTAAGGCATCAAGATAAGACTTGAAAGAGCAAGAGGGGCCTAGGCAGACAAACTTTATCATGTTCTATGGACATACCTCTCTATCCAAAGACTGTTGACTAGAGAAATACCGTTCGCCTTAGCTTTCAAAACTGTTGACTAGAGAAATACCGTTCGCCTTAGCTTTCGAAATAGAGGCAGTCATCTCGATCGAACTTAAGCTTCCATCAACATATGTAGTGGCTTTCAATGAGCAGCATAATCTGCAAGATCTCAGAGCCAACCTCGACCTACTAGAAGAAAAAAGTGAGAAAGCCCAAGTTTGAATGGCAGCTTACAAGCGAAGGATGGTCCGATATTATAACTCCAGAGTCAGAGATAAAATATTCAGAGTGAAGGACTTAGTGCTTCGGCGAGCTGCCATCTCTTAGCCTCAAAATCAGAGGAAGCTTGCCCCAAATTGGAAAGGATCCTACGAGGTCACGAAAGTCATCCAATCCGGAACATACTACTTGAAGGAACTCAGAGGGGCAAATCTATCTCGACCATGAAATTCGAAAAATCTATAAATGTATTATCGATGATTTGATTATAATGAAATCCTCCTACTTCAACACCCTAATTTTTATTGTATATCGGTAGTAAAGAAGGACTACCCCCCCAAACTTAATCTCACGATAAATATGGCTACGTTAGAAATAGAAGGAGAACCTCATCCTAACGTGAGTAAAGTCGAAGGCCTCATTCATTTTAGATGAGATGAGGAGAGAGGTCCTGACAATGGCCTTAATGTGCCCCTATAGCTTGTTAGGAACAGGGAGAGAACCTCATCCTAACATGAGCAAAGTCGAAGGCCTCGTTTATTTTAGATGAGATGAGGGGAGAGGCCCTGACAATGGTCCTAATATGCCCCTACAGCCTATTAGAAAATAGGAGAAGAACCTCATCCTAACGTGAGCAAAGTCGAAGGCCTCATTCATTTTAGATGAGATGAAGGAAGAGGCCCTGACAACAGTCCTAATGTGCCCCTACAGTCTGTTAGAAATTGAAGGAGAATCTCATCCTAACATGAGCAAAGTTGAAGACCTCATTCATTTTAGATGAGATGAGGAGAAAGGTACTGACAATGGCCCTAATGTGCTCCTATAGCTCGTTAGGAATAGGAGGAGAACCTTATCCTAATGTGAGCAAAGTCGAAGAACTTATTCATTTTAAATGAGATGAGGAGAGAGGCCCTGACAATGGCCCTAATGTGCCCCTACAGCCCGCTAGGAACAGAAGGATAACCTCATCCTAACTTGAACAAAATCAAAGCCCTCGTTCGCTTTAGATGAGAAGAGGAGAGAGGCCTTGACACTGGCCCTAATACGTCCCTATGGTCTCATTAGGAATAGGAGAAGAATCTCATTCTAACAAGAGTAAAAAAAAAAAGAAAAGGGTCAAAGGTGAGCATTGCATTCACATGAGGCAACGACGGACAAGAGATCGACAAGATCGATTACAAGAAAAAGAAAGAGAAAGAAGGGTCGAAGGCGAGCATTGCATTCACATAAGGTAGCGATGGACAAGATATTATTTTATTACAAGTTTAAATTTATTACAAGTAGGATGGAGGTCAGTCAAATCGACTATATATTATAAGAAAGCCAACACGATAGGGATCGACAAGATCGATTACAAAAAAAAATAAAATATATAAAAGGAGGCAAAGCATTAAGACGGATTGGACTCCTTAGGCTTCGGATTATCGACACCGACCATCACCAAGGCCTACTTCAACCTAACGATTTCTTTCTTAAGTTTTTTCTTTTTATACAAATTATCTATGTACACTCTATTGATATACCCGAACTGGCCCTCGAGCTCCAGCTGCGGCCTCCTTAGGACCTCAGCCTCCGCATCTTGGATGGCTTGATACTCATAGATCAATTGGAGCTTCAACCACTGAACTTTGGCTTTCTTAGATTCGATAGCCTCTAAAAACTCATCGACGATCTTCTTCAAGGATGCAGTCTCCTATGACTCTCTATTAGAGATAGTCTATCGATCGTCAGCCAGTTGTTGCTGGAGATGGCTCACCTCTCTATTAGCTATCTGAAGCTCATGCTCGAGCCTAGTCACCTTCTTCGACCAAGTTAGCTTGTACTTATTATTCCAGGCTTCAGCATCATGAAGCTACTTCTGAACTTTGGAGAACTCTTGGACTAGTCCCAATCGTATTGGGCCCTATCGATAGACCATGATGAAGTTTCCGCCAGTAGTTGAATTTTTTCTTCGCCATCGTAAGGTCGATCTCAAGGGAGCTGATCTTTGTCGTTAACTCCCAAGACTTGTTGCCGGCGCTTCTCCTCAGTTTGGTCATTTCTTTCTCGAAGCTGCCCTTTCGAATGCTGAAACTGGTGGAGTCCTTCCTGTGCAGGTTTCTAAGGCGGATAACTTTGATACTCACCTCCAGAGCATTCTTCCTCGATTCTTGGAGATCATCCTCAATTTTTTTCAACTTCTTCTTCAAGCGATGAATCTCCTTCTTCAAGCTCCTAATCAGTGGTCTAATCAAAATCCCACAGGACAAGGGATCGGCATCAACTGGAAGAGGAGAGTCATGACCTAGGTCGTCAAGAGCATTCTGAACCATGCAAACAATAATACAAAGTGTAAGGCTAGAAAAAGATTTATCTTTCATTTACTTGGATGTTTTTAAATACATCAGCATAAAAAAATAAAAAGAAAAAGAAAGCTACACGATCTTCGAGAATCTAGACCTCGGGCAACTCGAGCATAGGAGAGGTCGGAGCATCTTCATTCGCATCCAATTCATAGGTAGGCTCGAACGCTGCAGCAATGGGTTCAAAAGCTTTCAGGATAGCTCCCACGACTGAAAAAGAAGGGACGTCGGTTAGGACAACTCCAACCCCGAGGGATGAAGGATCGGCTCTATCGTCGGGCTCTTCCATCAGGAGGTCCAAATCTACCTCGAAAAAATTCACAGCGACCCTCCCCAGGCAGATCTAGAACCCCTCGATGAAGGCCTCCTGAGCAAAAGCTATTTTAATATCCTCCATGTCCCTAGAGGACTTGAAGCTTTCGATCACTCACTCTACCACCGCACCGACCCCTTCTTGCACCTTCCTCTTTTCCTCCTCCTCCTAAGCTAAGGCAGTCCTCAGGTTCGTCGTCTCCTCACGCTCCACCCTCAACTCTTTTTGAAGGTGCTCAACCTTGATGGATTGGATTTCCAAAGCCACCCTCATGCTCTTGACTTCGGCACGAGCCTTCTCGACCTCCGCACTAGCTTCCTCGAAGGCTTTTGAGGCTTTGGCCCACCTCTGATCGGCTACCTCAGAGTGGGCGAAGAGATAATGCCCCAGCTATGATAGAAAACCAAGTTAAAATTAGGGAGCCATGACTTCGAAAATAGAAAAGACCTCAAACCAAGACTATGAGAGAGAAGACTACCTCAAGGTAGGCGGTGAAGGACTCATCAAATCTCTCGACGTCGCCCTTCCGCAACGTCTTCGCTGCAATGTGGGGAAGAATACTCTCCTTCATGAGTGATTGGATAACCTCCCAATCATCCAGTGAAGCTTGTTCTTGGTCGAGACCCCCACTTTCAAAGCTTCCAACCCTCCTTCCAACCTTCTTGCCGATAGCCCTTTTCTTCCTTTTCCTCGTGGCTTCCTCCAACTGGAGGGGAGCAGATGGAGCGACCTCTTCGGATGGGGTCGGGCTCGGTACGGTGGTAGCAAGCTCGAGGGTGGACATGGCTTGAATCGGCATGGCATGACTAGACTCACTAGTGCGAGACTTCTTTGGAAGATCCCCAATAGGATTGCCTTTCCTCTTGAGGGATTTAAGTTTCTTGGTCAGACGGTCTCACTCTTCAGGAGTCATCTCTATAAAGAATAAAAATCTAAGTCAGAAAAGGTCAAAAAAAAGCCGAGGTCTGGACAAAGAAAACCCCAGAACTGATCAAAAAAAAAAGAGACTATCTACCAGATTTAGGAGACTGAGGTTAAATAGGATCTGCTCGTCGCAAAGGTCAAGGATTTGCGGAATGTTAAAATCCTTCAATATATTGGCCAAACTTCGATCCTCGCTTTCCAACCCTAGAGCTCGATGGACCGAGTCCCTTATCTCCCCCCATAAAGGAAGTTCTAACCTCAAAAATGGGTTTGAGATGAAGAAGAATTTCTTCTTCTAGCCATGGATGGAAGAGGGGATGCCCTTAAGTAATCCCTGGAGGAAAAAAATCTATTTTTTGGATCAGGTTCATTCAGATCTGATTGGATCAGGAGGAATATTTCAAAAATTTTTTCTTTAAGATCCTAATTATATCTAAGACTCCTCAGATATAATCTTATTGATCTGATAATAAAAATTAAAATTAAAATTAAATCTAATTTAATTATATCTTTATTTTGGATAATCCAATTATCCTATGATGATTCTGATGTTTGCCTGAGGTTCTGGATGTAGCCACATAACTGCCTGGCCTCTACTAGTACCCACTCAGGCAAGATCCGAAGATCTTCTTCTTTTCAATCAATCCTCCAAAAATTAGATCTAGATTTGATCTTGAAAGTCTTCAAAACTACTTTAGAAGAATAACTGTTGTCTCTTGCAGTAGTGCTACTTTCTTTTTTTCCTGGCACCTTTCACTTGCTTGGATCGCACATTGTTCGTGCCCAAAAGTCCTTGGGCATGGAGAGGAGAGAGAGGACCAGAGGGTGGCATGGAGAAGGAGGAAAAGGGATTATGTGGTGTGGGCTAAAGGCAGAAGAATTAAATTCTAGGCATAGATAGGATTTATATAGACCCTATGCGCCATGTAGTGCCACATCATCCTGGCCAATCATAGCCCTTTATGCAATCAAATCTAAATCTGATTGATGGGATGACATCATCTAATCCAATCAGATGAGAGACCCTCAAAACTCTCCTTAGGTGGCACCAAGACTGGGTCAAACAAAACTTCTAGGCGCCATACAGTTTAATCCCTAGAAGCAACCTGAAGTCCCAACTATATGGGACTCCATCTTTTGTCCTCAAGGGGCACATGCCTCCCTAAGCGTGTGCCCCCTTTTTGTCTATTTTTTAGCAGGGGGACAAGTCCTCAGATACTCTCCTATGGGTGCATGACATATGGGCGGATGTCTAAGTATTCAGGGTCAATATTTGATCAATATCCGAAGACAAGATTTAGCAGATGATGAAAAATGGCTGGTGTTGTCTCAAATTTATCTCATAAACTAAGACAATCCTTTTCTGACCTGGACAAGCTCCAGCCAGGCCAAGTAAAGATTCTTGACTGAGCCCAAACACATTTGGCTCAGTCGAGACAAGCTTTAATGATTATTAAAAGAGAACATTAAGCTCAATCTTGTGCTAGCACGATTTTTTTAAACCTAATTGAATCTTATTCAAATCAATTGAACTGGATTAATCCAATTTATGATATCCAGATCCAAACTCTTGTTTGTGTGATCCAGTTAGGTTTAGTTTTGTATGGTAATGGAATATGTCATAATCTCTATTATCGACATCATCGAAACACCTTTCGATGGATCAAAACTTTTTTGATTTAGACAACTAGTATGATCGATCATCCAAATCAATCTATTTGCTCCCAAAATCCACCAGTGACACCTAATAGCATATAGTGGCAACCCATTAGAATTGAAAGCAAACCTCTCGGTGCAGTTAACTATGTGATTAAGTTCCTCTAT
Organism: Cocos nucifera; assembly: GCA_006176705.1. Classification (NCBI taxonomy): domain Eukaryota; kingdom Viridiplantae; phylum Streptophyta; class Magnoliopsida; order Arecales; family Arecaceae; genus Cocos; species Cocos nucifera. The sequence continues at coordinate 349,402 of QRFJ01000592.1, forward strand.
CTTGAGCTTTGACCAAATTGGGGTTAAGGTGATCTTGTCAAATCCTAATTTCCATCATATGAATTAATCATTCCATTCAAGTCTAATGTGAAAACCCTAATAGAAATTCTTTCTATTATTTTACTCTGTCATGGCCATGGGCTTATTTTCTTGATTCTCATGATCATTATAAGGCTGCTCCTCATCTACCGAGGTAGATAGATCCTCTATTGGTGCAATCCAATTTCTACAATGAACATGCTATTGCCAACATACACCTCAGGATTTCAAATGACTAGGAGACCAAGTTATGGTGTAGTCAAACTATAACACCCTTAAGATGAACTATCGATGCACCTCAAGTCAAAAAACTAGATACACTACTACAGCTTCAAGCCAGTCATCAATGAGAAGATATACTTCCTCATGACTACTCGAGGTTGTCACGCTCAGTGCCCTCATTCTCTAATGAGTATCTGTACTCTCACTCCAGTATCTCTACACCAAAGACTCAATAGTCATCTATCTAAAAAAAGTGATCGTATACCAACCTTCTAGATCAATCACCATCCTCATCATGATCCTACGGTCGAGAGCATTTTATGAGTTAATAATGAAAATTCATATCTTAAATTTTCAACTCTTGAAAATATGAACTATCATTATCATTAACTCAAGGGATGTATCACAGACACTTTCAAATATACACTGTGATGAAAAATAACTAATTTTATTATTTATAGTTAAAATTATAATTTTATCCTTAGAAGTGTATTACAAGTGTCAGGAAATCTAGCTTCTAGGGCACACATATCTAACAAACTCCCACTTGACCTAAAGCTAATTAGCTACAAATATAAGTCCCACATTTTCAAGATGGGCTTCGATCTTCTGCTGGCCCAACAGCTTTATAAGTGGATCTGCTGCATTATTTGCAGAGTCGACTCTCTTGACCTCGATGTAACCTTTCTCAAGGTAATCACAGATGAGGTGGTATCGCCGCTCGATGTACTTAACTTTTTGGTGAGATCTTGGCTCCTTAGCAAGGGCTATGGTGCCATTATTATCGTAGTATAGAGGAATGGCATTCGATGGTATCACTTTGATCTCTATGATGAACTTCTTGTACCAAAATGCCTCCTTCACAACTTCTGATGCAGTGATATACTCTGCTTCCATGGTAAAATCTGCTTTCACTATCTGCTTGAAACTCTTTCAACTGACAGCACCACTATTACACACAAACAGACTCCCAGATGTCGACTTTCGATCATCTATATCGGACATAAAATTTAAGTCTGTATATCCCTGAACTTAGGTTCTGCATTACCAAAAATCAACATCATATCCTTAGTTCTTCTCAAGTACTTAAGGATATATTTCACAGAAGTCCAAAGTTCTTCACCTAGATTCGACTGATATCTGCTCGTGACACTCATAACATGGGCTATATCAGGTCGTGTACATAACATGGCATACATGAGGCTCTCTATTGCTGAAGCATAAGGGATCTTGCTCATGCATTTAATCTTCTCAGGTGTGTTGGGACATATTTTCTTGGAGAGATGAATGTCATGTCTGAAGGATATTAATCCCCTCTTGGAGTTTTTCATGCTAAACCTCTTTAGCACTTCCTCTATGTACATCTTCTATGAAAGACCTAGCATCCTATTCGGTCTATCTCTATAAACCTTAATTTCTAGAATAAAGGATGCTTCTCATAGGTCTTTCATGGAGAATTCTTTAGATAACCATATTTTAACTATAGTCAACATGAAAATATCATTCCCAATAAGGAGGATATCATCTATGTATAGTATGAGGAAGACAATTACGCTCTCACTGATCTTTTTAAAAATACATGGTTCCTCCTTCTTGATGAAATCAAATAATTTGATCACATCATTAAAACGAGTATTCCAGCTCCAAGATGCTTGCTTAAGTCCATATATGGATCTTTGCAGCTTGCATACTTTGTGATTAACATCACTGGATGTGAAATCTAGTAGTTGTTCCATATAGATATCTTCCTCAAGGTATCCATTTAAGAACGTTATTTTCATATTCATTTATCATATTTCATAATCGAAATAGACTGCAACAACAAACAATGTGGATGAATTTTAGCATGGCTACGAGGAACATTTCCTATGAGGAACCCCATTTACCATATTTTATCATGAATCCCATTACCTACGAGAAATATTTTCTCTACTTCCTCTGAAATAGTACCTAAGTACCTCTCAGAGGGATAAAAAATCCTTTTCGATCTATGAGGTGCAGGCGGTAGTGATTTTATTAGCTCAACCTGATTTGGTTCCATAGGGTCCTTAGCTCATTGCTCTTATGAGATTTTTTCCTCGAGCTTAATTTACTTTCCAATGCCACCATCTTGAATAAACTATTTTTCAAGAAAGATAGCATGCCGACTTACAATCATATTGTAGTCTTCTAGAATGTAGAAATAATATCCTAATGACTCTTTAGGATATCCTATGAATCGAGCTCTAAAAGACCTATAATCTAACTTGTCCGCTTGTTGTCTTTTGACATGAGTTGAACAACCCCAAATTTTAAGATGACTCAGACTTGGTTTCTTACCATGCCATATCTCATATGATATGGTAGGAACGGTTTTAGAAGAAATCCTATTCAATAAATATATAGTAGTTAACGGACTATCCCCCCAAAGAAAATAATGAAGGTCTATGAAGCTCGTCATAGATCGGACCATATCTCATAGGGTCCGATTCCTCTGTTCTAAAATCTCGTTAAGTTAAGGTATTTCAGGTGAAGTCCATTGAGAGACTATATCATTTTGCTTGAGATAGTTCAAAAAATCCTGACTAAGGTATTCACCTTCTCAATCTGATCAAAGAACCTTAATGAGTTTTTCAATTTGCTTTTCAACTTCATGTCTGAATTCCTTAAACTTTTCAAAGGCTTCAGACTTGTGTCTCATAAGATATACATACCCATACCGAGATAAATTATCGATAAAGATTATGAAGTAGTCAAAGTTGCCTCTATCCGGCATATCAAATGGGCCGCACACATCAGTATGTACTAGGACAAGTAGTTCCATGGCCCTTTCCTCATGTCCTGCAAAAGAGAGCTTACTCATTTTGCCATGAAGACATGATTCATAAATTGGATATGACTCGGAAGTCAACGAACTCAATAGCCCGATTTTCTTTAATTTGTTTATCCTATCTTCTGCTATATGATCTAGCCTTAGGTGCCATAGATACCTATCATTTGGACTATCACTGGATCATTTTGATCTTATGGCATTCACATTTTGCTCGATATTAAAGATAGATACATCAATATGTAACTGATAGAGATCGTTAATAAGAAAATCACTTACAATTTTATTTCTTTCATAAAGAATATTACAATCTTCTTTAAGAAAACTAATTACATAGCCTTCATATGCTAAACATGAAATAAAAATCAAATTCCTACTTGCAGCAAACACATAATAATAATTTCTAAGTACTAAATCTAAGCCAAACAATAGTTGAAAAGGATAGGTTTTCACGGCCATAGCAGCAATTTTTGCTTCATTTCTGATGCATAGGATCATCTCACCATCCCTCGACCTCCTGCTATCCTCAAGACCCTGCATGAAAGTGCACAAATGAGCACTAAAACCAGAGTCAAACACCCAACTGAATGCAGAAGACATCGTAAGATTAGATTCAATAATGAGCATACCTCCAGAAGGACCTGTCTCCTTCTTATTCTTTAGGGTGGCCAGGTATGTAGGACAGTTTCGCTACCAGTGGCCATCAGTATTACAATGAAAATACTTTCCTTTGTTAGTGGCTTTCTTCTTCATCTCTGCCTTCTTTTTCTTTTCAAAAGATTTTCTCTTGAAAGAAGTCCATTCCATAGCAAGTACTGAGCCTTTAGAACCTTTCATAGAAAGCTCAGTAGTAACCAGCATATTCATAAGCTCAGCTAGAGTATACTAAAGTTTATGCATATGGTAGTTCATTATGAACTGCCCATACGCATTAGTCAAGGATTGTAGAATTATATCATTCTATAGATCTTTGTCTAACTTCACTCCAAACTTTTCAAGTTCTTCCAAGTCCTTGATCATTATCAGACAATGATCTTGGACTGACTGCCCATCATGCATTTTAGCCTTAAATAGTCGTTTAGTGATCTGATATTTGGTTGCACGACTCTATTCACTAAACAACTCTTACAGGTGAGCCAACATTTGGCGGACAATCTTGATATCTTCATGTTGGTGCTGAAGCTCATTAGACATCGAGCCCAACATATAGTATCCGACCTTATTATCTCCATCCATCCATTTATCAAGAGATGCTCTCTGTTCAGTGGACAGACGAGCTGATAAGGTGGAAAGATCCTGATCCAATACATGAGTCAACTTCTCAGAATCCAAAATAATTTTGATGTTTTGGAGCCAATCCTTGTAATTGGATCTGATCAGTCTGTGGGTGTCTAGGATACGGGCTAGTGGGTTGGACATAGATATTTTTTTCCTGTAGAGAGTCAAAGTTTTTAATTAGATTTTGTAATTAAGACTTGATTAATTTATTTAGAGATTTAATTTTTAAATAAATTAGCTTCCACTATTTTCTTGGAT
>QRFJ01000592.1:355007-417507 GCA_006176705.1 Cocos nucifera
AGAGGGAGTGTAGGGATCCGAGAAAATAGTGGGAGCTAATTTGTTTAAAAATAAAATCCCTAAACAAATTGGTCAAGTCAAAATTACAGTATCTAACTAGAATCTTTGACTCTCTACAGGAATATGTCTGCGTCCAAACCCATTGGCACGTATCCTGGACACACATAGACTGACTGGACCCAATTATAAAGATTGGCTCAGGAACTACAAAATTATTTTGGGTTCCGAGAAGTTAACCCATGTTTTGGACCAGGACCCTCCCACATTACCAGCCCATCCATCTGTTGAACAGAGAGCATCTCTGGAAAAATGGATTGACGAAGATAATAAGGCCAGATATTACATGTTGGGCTCGATGTCTGATGAGCTCCAGCGCCAACATGAAGATATCGGGACTGCTCGCCAAATGTTGGCTCACCTGCAGGAGATGTTTGGTGAACAGAGTCGCGCAGCCAAATATCAAGTCACGAAATGACTTTTTAAGGCTAAGATGCGTGATGGGCAGTCAGTCCAAGATCACTGTCTGACAATGATCAAGGACATGGAAGAGCTTGAGAAGCTCGGTGTGAAGTTGGACTTGGACCTGCAGAACGATATTATTCTGCAATCCTTGACTGATGCATATGGGCAATTCATCATGAATTACCACATGCATAAACTTCAGAAATTCCTTGGCCGAGTTAATGAATATGCTGGTTACCGCTGAGCTTTCTATGAAAGGTTCTAAAGGCTCAGTTCTTGCTATGGAACGGACTTCTTCCAAAAGAAAGTCTTATGGAAAGAAAAAGAAGTCTGTGAAAAAGCAAAAGGTGGAAGGATCAAAGAAGAAGAAGGCAGAATCCGAAGAAAAAGGCCGATGGCAAAGGAAAGTGTTTCCATTGCAACAGCGACGGCCATTGGAAGCGGAACTGCCCTACTTACCTGGCCACCCTGAAAGAACAAGAAGGAAGGTCCTTCTGGAGGTATGCTCGTTATTGAGTCTAACCTTACGGTTTCTTCTGCATCCAGTTGGGTGCTTGACTCTGGTTCTAGTGCTCATCTGTGCACTTCCATGCAGGGTCTTGAGGATAGCAGGAGGCTGAGGGATGGAGACATGATCCTACGCATCGGTAATGGAGCAAGAGTTGCTGCAGTAGCCGTGGGAACATACCCTCTTCGATTACCATCTGGTTTAGACTTAGTTTTGAAAGACTGTTATTATGTGCCTGCAGCTAGCAGGAATTTGATTTCTGTTTCATGCTTAGCACAAGAAGGCTATGTGATTACCTTCTTTAAGGACCATTGTAACATTCTTTATGAAAGAAATAAAATTGCAAATGGTTTCCTTATTAATGGTCTTTATCAGCTACATATTGATGTACCTGTTCTAACTATCGAGCAAAATGTGAATGCCAAACGACCTAGGGATAGTCCAAACGATAGATATCTATGGCACCTGAGATTAGGTCATATAGCAGAAGATAGGATCAACAAATTGGAGAAAAATGGGCTATTGAGTCCATTGACTTCCGAGTCATATCCAACTTGTGAATCCTGTCTTCAAGGCAAAATGACTAAACTCCCTTTTGTTGGACATGGGGAGAAGGGCCACAGATCTCCTTGCCCTAGTACATACTGATGTGTGCGGCCCATTTGATGTGCCGGCTAGAGGCAATTTTGTCTACTTCATTACCTTTACCGATGATCTGTCTAGGTATGGGTATGTGTATCTTATGAGACACAAGTCTGAAGCTTTTGAAAAGTTCAAAGAATTCAGACATGAAGTAGAAAAACAAACTGGAAAACCCATTAAGGTTCTTCGATCAGATCGAGGAGGTGAATACCTTAGCCAGGGAAATTCCTAGACTATCTCAAGAAAAATGGCATAGTCTCTCAATGGACTCCACCAGGAACACCTCAACTCAACGGGGTTTCAGAACGGAGAAATCGGACTCTATTAGGATATGGTTCGATCCATGATGAGCTTCACAGACCTCCCTGATTTTCTTTGGGGACACTTCATTGTTAACTTCAATCTTATCTACTGAATAGGGTTCCCTCTAAAACCGTTCCTACCACACCGTATGAGATATGGCACGGTAAGAAACCAAGTCTGAGTCATCTCAGAATTTGGGGTTGTCCGGCTCATGTCAAAAGACAACAAGCGGACAAGTTAGAGTTTAGGTCCTTCAGAGCTCGATTCATAGGATATCCTAAAGAGTCATTAGGATACTATTTCTACATTCCAGAAGACCACAATGTGATTGTGAGTCGACATGCCATCTTTCTTGAAAAATAGTTTATTCAAGATAGCGGCATTGGAAAACAGATCAAGCTTGATGAGAAAGTCTCACAAGCAGAACGAGCTAAGGACCAATTGGAACCAAATCAGGTTGAGCCAATAAGAACACTACCTCCTCCACCTCGTAGATCGGAAAGAGTTTTCCGTCCCCCTGAAAGATACTTAGGTATTATTTCAGAGGAAAGTAGAGGAAAATGTTCCTCATAGGTAATGGTGCTCATGGTGATGATCCCAAAACCTACAATGAGGCGATATCAGATATCGACTCCGAGAAATGGCTAGAGGCAATGCAGTCAGAAATTGACTCGATGCACTCAAACCAAGTCTGGACCTTGGTAGATCCACCAGAAGGTATAGTACCTATTGGGTGTAAATGGATCTTCAAGAGAAAGATTGGTGCAGATGGGAAATGTGGAGACATTCAAGGCTAGACTAGTGGCAAAAGGTTATAGTCAACGCGAAGGCATTGACTATCAGGATACCTTTTCCCCAGTAGGCTATGCTAAAATCCATCCGCACATTGCTTGCCGTTGCAGCCTATTTCGATTATGAAATATGGCAAATGGACGTGAAAACGGCATTCTTAAATGGATATCTTGAGGAAGATATCTATATGGAACAGCCGCTAGGTTTCACATCCAGTGATACTGATCACAAGGTTTGCAAGCTGCAAAGGTCCATATATGGACTTAAGCAAGCATCTCGGAGCTGGAACACTCGTTTCAATGATGTGATCAAAAAGTTTGGTTTCATCAAAAATGAAGAGGAACCATGTGTTTTCAAAAGGGTCAGTGGGAGCGCTGTTGTCTTCCTCGTATTGTACGTGGATGACATCCTCCTTATTGGGAATGATATTCCCATGTTGACATCAGTCAAGATGTGGTTGTCCAAGGAATTCTCCATGAAAGACCTAGGTGAAGCATCCTTTATTCTAGGAATTAAGGTCTATAGAGGATAGACCGAATAGGATGCTAGGACTTTCACAGAAGATGTACATAGAGAAAGTACTAAAGAGGTTTAGTATGGAAAACTCTAAGAGGGGATTAATACCCTTCAGACATGGTATTCATCTTTCCAAGAAGATGTGCCCCAGCACACCTGAGGAAATAGAACGCATGAGCAAGATCCCTTATGCTTCTGCAATAGGGAGCCTCATGTATGCCATGCTATGTACACGACCTGATATAGCCCATGCTGTGAGTGTCACAAGCAGATATCAGTCAAATCCAGGTGAAGAACACTGGACTTCTGTGAAATGTATCCTTAAGTACTTGAGAAGAACTAAGGATATGATGTTGGTCTTTGGTAACGGAGAACTCCAAGTCCAGGGATACACAGACTCGGATTTCATGTCCGATATAGATGATCGAAAGTCGACATCTGGGAGTCTGTTTGTGTGCAATGGTGGTGCTGTCAGCTGGAAGAGTTCCAAGCAAACGGTGATAGCAGATTCCACCATGGAAGCAGAATATATCGCTGCATCAGAAGCTGCGAAGGAAGCATTCTGGTACAAGAAGTTTGCTGCAGAAATCGGAGTAATGCCATCAGATGCCATTCCTCTATACTGCGACAACAATGGCGCCATAGCCCTTGCTAAGGAGCCGAGGTCTCACCAGAAATCCAAGCATATTGAGCGGCGATACCACCTCATCCGCGATTACCTCGAGAAGGGTTATGTCGAGGTCAAGAGAGTCAACTCTGCAGATAATGTGGCAGACCCACTTACAAAGCCGTTGGGCCAGCAGAAGATCGAAGCCCACCTTGAGAAGATGGGACTTAGACTTGTAGCCAATTGGCTTTAGGACAAGTGGGAGATTGTTAGATATATGTGCCCTAGAAGCCAGAATTGGCTGACACTTGTAATACACTTCTAGGGGCAAAATTATAATTTTGACTAAAATCAATAAAATGGGTTATTTTCTATCACATATGTGTATTTAGTGTCTGTGATACATCCTTTGAGTTAATGGTAATGATAATTCATATTTTCAAGAGTTGAAAATTTAAGACATGAATAATCATTATTAACTCATAAATTGCTCCCGACCATAGGATCATCACGAGGATGGTGATTGATCCGGAAGGTTGGTGTACAATCGCTTCTCTTTAGTAGATGAGTCTTGAGTCTACGGTGTGGAGACACCGGAGCGAGAGTACAGGTACTCGTTAGAGAACGAGGGCACTGAGCGTGACCACCTCGAGTAGTCATTAGGGAGTCTACCTTCTCGTCAATGACTGACTCGATGCTGCAGTAGTGTGTCTGGTTCTTTGACCTGAGGTGCATCGGCAGTTCACCTTGAGGGTGTTATAGTTTGACTACACCATTACTCGGTCTCCTAGCCATATGGAACCCTGAGGTGTATGTTGGCTATGACATGTTCATTGTAGGAACTGGATTGCATCAAGATGGAATCTATCTACCTCGGTGGTAGAGGAGCAGCCCTATGATGATCATGAGAATCAAGTCCAGAAATCCCATGGCCATGGCAGAGTGAAATAATAGAAAGAGTTTCTATTTAGATTTTCACATTGGACTCGAATCGAATGATTACATCATATGACAGAGAACTAGGGTTTGACGAGTTCACCTTAACCCTAATCTGATCGGGGCTCAAGATAGAAGAACTTAATCACACAGGTAGCTGCACCAAGAGGTTCGCATTCAGCTCTGATGGGTTGCCACCATATACTGCTAGGTGTCACTGGTGGATTTTGGGAGCAATTAGAATGATTTAGATGATCGATCATTCTAGCTGTTCGAATCAGAAGAGTTCTGATCCATCGAAAGGAGTTTCGATGATGTCGATGATAGAGATCATGACATATCCCATTACCATACAGAACTGAACCTAACTGGGTCACACAAACAAGGGTTTGAATCTGGTGATCATCAATTGAACTGATCTAGTTCAATTGATCTGAATGAGATTCAATTAGGTTCAAGGAAATCGTGCTAGCACTCGATTGAACCTAACGTTCTTCTTTTGCTATCATAAATAAGTTGTCCTGTCTGAGCCAAAGGAGTTTGTGCTCAAACAGAGGCCTTCATATGGTCTGACTGGAGGTTGTCCAAGTCAGAAAAGGTTGTCTTATTTTGTAAGACATTACCTGCCATTTTTGGTCACCTGCCATTTCTTGTTCTTTGACTTTGGTCAAAAGTCTACCTTTGACTGGTCAAATGTTGACCATTGACACTTTGACTTTTGACCACATGTCATGCACCTATTGGAGAGCTGGTGGGGGCCTGTCCCCCTGCCAGAACCTGGCAAGGAGAAGGGCGCACGCCACCCTAGGCGTGTGCCCAAGTTGGAGGCGCCTAGGAGTCCTTGTTGGACAAGGACTCCATCTCCTTTTTGGATTCCAATTAGAGTTCTTCCTAAGAACCAACTTTGACTGGTCTTAGGCGCCCTCTAAGGAGGAATCCAGGGGACTCTATTCCCACCAATCAGATTTAGATCTGATTTCACAAAGGGTTGTGATTGGTTGGGAAGAAGAGGAGTTGGATCACAGCTAGTCTATAAATAAGACCCTGTATCCCAACTCAAATTGTATGAATGAGAGATATGATGAGATCATAGTTTCTCCATGCCCCAAGGCTGCCTCTCCCCTCCTTCCTCCATGCCATAGTCTCTTCTCCCCTTGCCTCTCCACGTCCAAAAGGAGTTTTGGACCTTGGTTGGTGCGATTCCAGATCAAAGAAAGGCGATCAAAAGCAAGAAGGCTGCGCTGCTGCAAAGGACGACTGCTCATCTTCAAAAGAGTTTTGAAGATCCTCCAGATCAGATCCAGATCTGATTTTTGGAGGCGTGATAGAGAAGAAGAGGATCTCTAGATCCAACCCGAGTGGATACCGGTAGAGGCCAGGCGCTTGCGTGGCTAAGATCCAAAACCTTCCGCTGCAAATAGGATCATCAACAGGGTAATAGGATTACCCAGATCAGGTAAATTAAATTTGATTTAGTTTATCTTTTAATTTTATTTTATAAAAAAAATAAGAATCAGATCTGAAACATATCAAGATCTGATTGGGATCAAGAGAAAAAATTTTGAAATATATCTCTTGATCTGATCAGATCTGAACGAACCTGGACCGGAAAATTAGGATTTTCCCTTCAGGTCTATTCCTTTAGAAGGTCGAGAAGAGGAGGAGCTCGGTACACCTTGAGTTTATCGGAGGAATCAAGGTCGGCTCCGTCTAAGCTAGGAGCTCGGCAAACTGACTCTCTAATATAACTCCATAAAGGAAGACCTAATGACAAGGTCGGGCAATGTACAAAAAAGTACTTTTCCTTTCGATTATGAACGGAAGAAAAGACACCTTTCAATAACCCCTTCTTGCCGACTTGAGGGGAAAGTACCACCAATCCTTCGCGGAAGGATGGCGCTTGAAGGTATAGAAATTCCTTAAAAATGAAATGGTCGGCTGAACTTCGGTCAATCGACAGAGGGAGAGAAAACCTATGACGAACCGAAAGGAGTTCGATACAATAGATGCGAAGGGAATGTTTAAAAATCGAAAAAGGACGACTACGAATGGGGGCAGCGTGAGTCTAAGCCCAGCGCACAAAGCTTCTAAGTACAAACAAAATCGGTCGGTTGGAGAACTGATCCAGTCGTCGGAGCTGGGGAGTTCAAGGTCATATTCTAGAGGGATTCCATATTGGATTCGGATCAGGAAAAGATCGTCCGGGGTAAGGACGGACAGGATGGTGTCTGGAGCAAAAGACGAGCGGGACATGTTCCTAGGTTCTACCTCGGCCAGAGGTACAGAATCAAAGAAGGTTGGTTCGGACGAGCCTCACGAACCGATGGAGTGGGAGGTTTCGGAAGATATTCAGATCGAGATGAACCCCAAGAAAACCCCCCAAAAAAAAAATCAAGAAGACAAGGAGCCAGAAATAATAAGCACGAATAACCTAAGAGAAGGGTTAGGAAACTAACCTAAACTGTCCGAGAGGATGAAAGGATGATGGACGCGATGAGGATCAATTAAAAAGATGTCCGGAGCTCAGGAAGGCGAGAGAAGGTTGAGACCCCCGAGAAGAAGGCGAACAGGGGCCGAAGGAAAAAGAAGACTCGAGCAGGGATGACTTTCGAACAATAGGAGAAGGCCTTAAATAGCCAGAGGCAATCCGAAGCAGTTATGATTGGAGATCGACTTCGGTCGGTCTGCATGCACCACATGTCCCACTCATTATGACAAAAGAGCGACGACAGGCGGAGTCTTTATGGCGCCATACCTGTGGCAGAGTTTCGACGAGAGATTCGAAGGGCCATCTTTTTGGGCTCATTTCAGACTTAGAAAGTTTCGATGCCAGCACGGTAAACACCAAAACACCTCGTCCTGACAAGCGTGGGAACCCGGGACCGGACTTTGGCCGTCACCTTTTTTCCTCCCTTTAAATTTCGAACTTGGAAGTAAAAGGACTATCGTTGGGGATAAACCCCGCTTCCGTCGAAGTCGAGTTCGATGCTTAGCCTAATGTAACTGGTAATCACAGAAGAGCATCGATCAAAAATTCTCTTTCTAGCGGCCAAACTTCTTTCGAACTCCTCCAACAGTCGAACTCCTCTCGGACGACTCCAACAGCCAAACTCCCCGCAGTCATCCAGGAAGGTCTCCGCACGAGTTCAGTCTCGTACACGACATGAACCGACCCACACCCGGACTACCTTAGAGGAGTCCGAACTCCTCTAATACAGCTCAAAGGTCATCACCAACTGACGTCCATCCCTCCAAATTTTGACTATCAAATCTCAAACAGACTGGCATCTCATGATAACAAACACTATCTTCCGTAACAAACTCTACGTGGCTCCAAGCGGCCACTACCCAACAGTTACGACTGTCACTATCAGTTTGTTACAGGCTCCATCTATAAAAGGGACCCCCCATATATGTTTTCTCTAGGCTCTCTTCTCCCTCCTGAAAATTCTGCAACTTTCTTAACTGAGCACTCCATTTCTGTTGGCCGAAAAAGCTAACTTGACCGTCGGAGGGTCTTGTCGGAGCTGCCACTCCGGGCTCTAGACGAGACTTGTTTTGCAGCTCATCGGTGGCGACCTCGTCTTCTCCGACTCCAGCACTTCTCTGACGGCAACCAGATTTCGCATCAACACCATTGAAAGGAAGGAAAGGGAACAAATACGGTGCATACCTTGAGGAAACATGAAGGAGAACTCTAGGTTGAATCACCAATCCTATTCTTGCTCTCAAGGGTTGCTTAGATCGGAGAATAATCACAAAAATAGAAAGTTATCTCTAATCATAATACAAGTGCTATGTCTTCCTAAAGCAATGGCAGACTCTTCTTGATTTTTTTGTTTTCTCTATTTTCTTTTCTTTCTATCTTTGTTATGCATAGAGATACAAAAAGGAGAGGAAGAGTATAGCATATATTTCATTGCGGGAAGTTAGGCTATGGAATGAGAATGAGAATGAGTGACTCCCACTCTTCTTGTTTGGTTGGAGGGGGGGTTCCATTCCCATTCCAAGATGGAATGGGTATGCCCTAATCCTCCAAAACTCAAACACAATTCTCTCCCAATATTCAAATCCCATTCTGCAAGGTTTACTTAAAAAATTGATTTTCCAAAATTACCTCTCTATTTTATTGATTTTGTGATTCCAATTTCAATAATGAACCAAAGGCATTGAGGAATATGTGCATTCCGATTCCCATTCAATCTATTTCAATTATATTACAATTTCAATTCTAGTCATCAACCAAACACACCCTTAATTATATTGAATAGTTTTGGGTGGTTTCCCCGCTGCCTAAAAGTGTTCCCCATCATTTAAAATTAGATTTGGTTGAATAGAGTCAGCCTATCATGGGCACCGAACCATGACCTGATACCAACATCCTCTTTACTTCCAGATGAGCAAAAGAACAAATTTCTGTTAGACAATCTAGTGCATATATACAAGCTTAATCCTTCCTCTATGATACACCAGACCCCTTCTATCCTCATCCATAATACATGAAATTTCTTGGTGAACATTCTTTAAGCAAAAGTTAGCTTCATTCCAAAATTTGCATGCCAATAGTAGTTCATAATAAGCTTTTTTACTTTGAAATATGCAAAATGAAGCAAAAATTCTACAGAAAGGTGCTCTTTTCCAAATGCAAGCTGCCCCCACTAATAGTAGATTTGTATCAGTCCAATTATACATGCACATGTACACCATGGCAACATCCTAGCTAACCTAGCCAGAACCAACCTCTGTTACCCATTTTTTCCTTAGTAATGTTTCTTAGAAAGCCCAAAATTAACTTTCCTTTACTATCTTTTAATGCAAATCCTGGAACTAATAGCACTTTCAACTAGCGATCAATCAATTATCCCTTAACCCACAGTGATAAAGATCACAACTTGCAATGCTAATTTTTCAATAAAGATTGCATTAGGGGGATACTTTGTTGTACTTCCAAACCTATCAAGAGGCATCTACCAGAAAGATACTTATTGCACTAGAGATTAAACATATTTATATCAACATCTGATTTCTTCTCAACTAATAAATATCAGTGGTTTTCCCCCTTATATTTTGTATGTTCCAAATGAAGTATATTTTCATTAGGACTTCTTCTCTTCAAGCTTGATAAATATATCAAGTATCAAAAGCAACCTAAGTACTTTGGCCTCAAGCATGATTATCAAACTGGAGTATAATATACTATATATACAAATCTTGATATTAAAAAAGCAGTATTTATTTGAAACCAAGTTGATATCCAAGCAAAAATAATTTCATGCTTAAGTATTATGGAAAAGCTTCATGATTTTAATCCACCCCTCTAAGCTGAGCCATACCTCAACCCCACTGTTGCTGCTCTGTATTGGCCTTTTTCCTATCATTGGAAGCTTGGTTTCTCACTTGGCCTACCAAGAGCTCATTGACTAAACCATTCATAATTTTGTGATTCTGGAGTTTTGATGTTAAGTTTGCTTCTCATTCATCAAGTAGTTCTTCTATGACCAGCTCCTAGCTTGAGGCCATTCAATTCATGTATTTAGGTCATGTGCTCACTATCACAATCAACATTAGGAATGAGATTATAAGAACCCATCTTCTATTCAAGTCACCTATATTATGGACATGATTGTGATTCTTTCTTCAACATAAAGATAGAAACAAGGTCACAGTCAAGCATTTTCAGGGCCATACTATCTGTACTTTGCAAATCTACATCAAATAAGTCTACATATACCAGTCAGGATCAAACTTCCAATAAGTCTTGCATGAACTATAATATGAAAGAAAGTTGTCCACTGATACGAATCAGGAAAAAATTTGAATCTTCTATTGGTACTTCATATTTCATTTATAAATATTCTAATTGCTCCCAAAATCCATCAGTGACACCTAGCAACATATGGTGGTAACCCATTAGAACTGAAAGCAAACCTCTCGGTGCAGTTACCTATGTGATTAAGTTTCTCTATCTTGAGCCCCGATCGGATTAGGGTTAAGATGATCTCGTCAAACCCTAATTTCCATCATATGAATTAATCATTCAATTCAAGTCCAATGTAAAAACCCTAATAGAAACTCTTTCTATTATTTCACTCTGCCATGGCAATGAGCTTATGGACTTGATTCTCATGATCATCATAAGGCTGCTCCTCATCAACCGAGGTAGATAGATCGCCTATTGGTACAATCCAATTCCTACAATGAACATGCTATAGCCAACATACACCTCAGGATTCTGAATGGTATGGAGATTGAGTTATGGTGTAGTCAAACTATAACACCCTCAAGGTGAACTACCGATGCACCTCAGGTCAAAAAATCAAACATACTACTGCAGCTTCAAGTCAGTCATCGATGAGAAGATAGACTTCCTCATGACTGCTCGAGATGGTCATGCTCGGTGCCCTTGTCCTCTAACGAGTACCTATACTCTTACTCCGATGTCTCTACACCGTAGACTTAAAACTCATCTATCTAAAAGAAGCGATCGTACACCAACCTTCTGGATCAATCACCATCCTCATGATGATCCTACGGTCGAAAGCATTTTATGAGTTGATAATGAAAATTCATGTCTTAAATTTTTAACTCTTGAAAATATGAACTATCATTATCATTAACTTAAGGGATGTATCACAGACACTTTCAAATACACACTATACTAGAAAATAACCCATTTTATTATTTATGATTAAAATTATAATTTTGCCCTTAGAAGTGTATTACAAGTGTCAGGCAATCTGGCTTCTAGGGTACACATATCTAACAATCCCTTCCTACTGAATTAGGGAGACACATACCACCAATCCTTAGCTGTCGGATGGCATTTGAAGGTAAAGAAGGTCTGAAATAAGAAAATGGTAGGTCGGATGCCTACCATGGTACATAAGGAAAGAAATTCTATGATAATCCTAAAGAAGTTTGGCACCATAGCAGCAAGGGAGATGTTAAGAAATCTAAATAGGTTGGGCCATGAAAGAGGATAAGGATAACCTAAGCCCAGCTCGAAGAGCCTTTAAATATAGGCAGGTTTAGTTAGGAGGTAAAGAGCAAGCCCTATCATTGGATCCAGGAAGTTCGAGCTCATATTCGGAGGGAGTACCGAACTGAATCCTAGCTAACGAAAGATCGTCAAACCAAAGTTGGAAGGCAATAACTACCGGTGCAAAGGAAGGAGGGGGCAACTTAGAAATCTCGGCCTCCTTGGTAGATAGGTTTGCTAAGGCTAGAGGAGCCGAACTCTCCAAGCAGGTCGACCAGGATTCCTCGATGGACATCCGGATCAAAGCAAAATCATAAAAATGTTCGAAAAGCTAAGAAAATAAAGCACAAAAAACTTCTACAAAGAGACCTAAGGAGCAAAAATTAGAGAATGCAGGAATAACTTAGGAAAGGATAGCAAAACTGACCTAAGTCATTTGGAAGAGGTAGGAAGACAACGAAGGCCACTGAAGACAGATGGGACAACACCTGGGATCAAAGGAAGCGAAAGAAAAAGCCTGAGCTCTCGTGCGATGAAGAGAAGACAACCAGTAGAAGAGGAGGAAGAAGATTTTGGAAGAGGTAATGACTTGGGGGAAGGAAATGGGTTAAATAGCCCTGAGGATTCTCGGCGGTTATGATTGTGAATTTCCTTCGATCGGCCTATGGCCAATGCATGCCCCCTCTATCATGGCAGAGACTGATAGTGGATAGGCCCATAATGATGCTATACCCTAGGCAAAGTTTTGGTATGGAGCTCCAAAGGCATCTCTTTGGATCACCTCAAATTTATGAAGCTTCAATGCTGGCACAGAAGCACCAAGAAATACCTCGCCCTAGCAAGCGTAGGAAATGGAAAGGGACTTCAACAGTCACACTCGGTACTCCCTTCCCTTGAACTTCAAACTCGAGAGTAGCGGGACTAGTGTTGGGGATAAACCTGCTCCTACCAAAGTTCGACTGGATGCTTGATCTTGGAAGGATCCCATCCGATAGCAGCCTCCATGGTTAAACCTCGAACTCCTCCAATAGTTGAACTCCTCTCAGGCTTCTCTTTCAGTCGGACTCCTCCAACAGTTGAACTCCCTCTAGGCTTCTTCTTCAGCTAGACTCCTCCAATAGTTGAATTTCTTTCGGACTTCTCCTTCAGTCAGACTCCTCCAATGGTTGAACTCCTCCCGGGCTTCTCCTTCAATCGGACTCCTTCAGTAGTTGAATTTCTTCAAAACTTCTCCTTCAATCAGACTTCTTCAGTCGAACTCCTCCAACGATCAAACTCCTTCCAGACTTCTCCTTCAACCAAACTCCTTCAATAGTTGAACTCCTTCCGAGCTTCTCCTTCCATAGGACTCCTTCAGTAGTTGAACTCCTTCCAAACTTCTCCTTCAACCAAACTTCTCCTTCAGCTGGACCCCTCCAATGATCGAACTCCTTCCAAACTTCTTCTTCAGCTGGACTCCTCTAGTAATTGAACTCCTTCCGAACTTCTCCTTCAACCAAACTCCTCTTTCAGTCAGACTCCTCCAACAGTCGAACTTCTTTCAAATTTCTCCTTTATATGGACTCCTCCAAACTCCATCCAGCAGCCCTAGAGGATCTTGGCACTCATCCTCAATATAGCCAAAAGAACCATCAATCTCCTCCATCCGAGCTTCGACCGTTGGATCCCAACGGGCTCGCACATCGCGACAACAAACACTATCCTCCATAACAAACTTCACATGGCCCTAAACGATCCACTACCGGATGGTTATAGCTATTCCTATCAATTTGTTATAGGCTCTGTCTATATAAGATACCCTCCGGATATGCTTTCGAGAAGAAGCTCTCCTTCTCTTTCCAAAACTCTGCTAGAATCTTTCTACGTATTCTATTTCTATTAACCGAAAGAGCTGACTTGATCATTAGAGGGTCTTGCCGAAGCCACTATCCCAAACTTCGGATGAGACTTATTTTGCAGGTCCCGACGGCATCCTCATCCTCTTTAAATCCAGCTTCAACTCCAATGATGGCCAAATTTTGCACCAACAGTGACCATGGTCACAATGGTAGAGGCAGTACTTATTAGGGTTTTGCTTGCTAGGATATGACTGCATCTTTTTTTACCTCGATAGTTGCTTCTTGATCTCCATTAGGACTTGAGTCTTCAGAGCATTAAGGGAAGCATAGGTGTGGAACTTTTTGGGGGGAGAGTTTCGCCATGCCCTTTGATTAGGGCTTCTCTGACGATAAGCTTGAAGAGGAGTTCGAGCTCGTCTGCACTCAGAAGGAGTTCTAGAGTGCTGTCGAGCTTCGCTCAGCTTTTCTTCAACTATGGGCTTGCTTGAATCACCTGCCTGCCGCTCTCTCATAGCTTCTTCATCCATCGCCTTGAAGGCCTCTTTCACTCGAGCGTAACCATCAGCCTAGGCTAGTATATCAGTAAAATCTCTGAGATACTTCTTCTCCAAAGAGAATAGTAGATCATCTTTTGGAGGCCATCCTTTAGTACGGCCATTGCAACAGACTGATCCAAGTTTTGAACCTCCAAAATAGCAGCATTGAAGTAGTTGACATAGGCTCGAATGGACTCTCCTTCCTTCTGCTTGATATGGAGAAGATCTATCATATACCTATATTGTGTTTGGAATTTATGGTTTACATTGGTGCAAATCCAATCACCTAGATTTGAGATGAAAAGCAATTCCCCATTGGGGGCAAATGGTTATCCATTAAGCAGAGGAAATAAGAAGCAAAAAGGTTATACTCCTATTCTTGAAAGAACGGACTAATAGGGTCAGCTACCTAGCCAACTTTCATAATTAAATGCCGTCACTGTATGGATAACTCTTATTATGAAAAGAACTATTACTGTATAATTGATGCGTAGAGCCAAAGAGTGTGAACTATACAAGTTAACAATAACATTTGATAAAGTGAAAGAAGAGGCTCCGGTGTATAGAGAGGACCTCACCGTTTAAAAAAAAAAGTAATCATAGAAACGATGGAACCCACTAATTTTTTTTATTTGGTATCATTAGAATTTCTTATTTCCAAGTGAAATGCTTGGAAGGAATAAAAAATCATGGTTGGGGAAGTCATAGTAGCAAAAGACATTGGAATTTTTATTTTATATATCGGAATAATCCATTTTGTTATTAATTGACGGGGGGGTAAAGGATGACTGAAAGAAGAGAAATCAATTAGTTATTCATTAAGGTTTAATTTGATTCAATGACCAGAGTTAGATGAGGATATACAGCTCGAAAACATCGAACAAAAATTCATTTATTTGCATCAACCTTTATTGGGGCTCATTCAAGACTTACTTGAACGACTACTCAACAGAAAATGAGAGCTTTGGTTTCCTCTCATCGAGATAGAGGCAGGCAAAAGGAAATCCGAGCCTCATCGAGGATGTCGGCTGCTGACGAAGTGTGCCATGAATTGATGGCTCATCTGATCAAAAGAAAAGATAGTACCCAACTTAAGAGCCGAGTATCAGTTTCTGACTGCTTCCTTCAGGGTGGAGGATAAAGCTCGGCATAGGATGGCATCGGGTGTGCCATAGGGCAGCATCATTATCCAAAATACCTTCAAATGATTGACTAGATCAACAGTCCCATCATAGCTCTTGAATTATGGGAGCTTGAAGTTCAGCAGAATTGGTTTCTACATGATTTGCTGGAAGAAAGGACGGTCAGTGCAGATGTCATTGATGTGGAAGGGAGGAGAATGATAGAGTTCTTCAATCCATTGATTCATTTCTTGCAGCTTTTGGTCTAGGAGATCCTCACGATCATAGATCTCCAAAGTCTTCTAGCAAAATGGAGGTAAGATCCCCCCAGGGGTTGAATCATGATTGGAGCAAGGGCTCTCTACCCTCTACTTTTTCTTTCCGAAAGTTATCGGCTAACTCGCCCAAGTCAGTCATCCCCATATCAGATCCTAGTGTTTCGATGTAGGTCGCTTCAGTTGGGCATGCACCGGAGGCCGTTGTTGCTACATGGCCTGCATTGCTTTAATGAGGTCCTTAACCTGCTGGACCAGTAGGTTGAATTGCTCTACGTCCATCATTGCTACCGATGAAGCTTGAGATGTCGAGGATGAGATAGGAGCAGATAGATCTGGATGAGATCTAGCTGTAGAGGTGGTTGACCATCAAGTCGAGGCCTTCCTGGGAGGCATTATCGAGAAATCGATCGAGAAAGAAAAGCTTTGAAGGGGAAAAGAAGAAGAAAATGCTTCCATTGAGCACTCCTTTAAGAACAAGAAAATCTCAAAAGAAAGAGGGTCCTTTCTTTAGTGCCAATTCTATTAGTGTGAAATCTGATTGATACCAAAATTGGCTAAAGCTAGAGAAGTCGAGATCGCCGTCGAAACCTATGAAAGAAGTCCAAATTGAAGGACGAGTGGCTCCGGTAGGACCTACGACGGCCAAGTCAGCTCTTTCGACCAACAAAAATGGAATGCTTAGCAGAAAAAGTAGCAGAGTTTCAAGATGAAGGAGAGAGCTTGAAGAAAATATATCTGAAGGATCTCTTTTATAGACAGAGCCTATAACAAACTGATGGTGACAGCCGTGACTAATGAGTAGTGGGCCGTTCAGGCCACGTGGGATTTGTTATAAAGGATAGTATCTATTATCGCGATGCAACCATTATCATGACATGCAGGCAGTTGAGATTTAATTATTGAAGTTTGGACTAAACTGCTATCAGTAGTGAGAAAGGTTCGATTGGGAGAAGCCCTTCGGACGACTGAAAGGAATTCGGAGGAAGTTCGACTGATAAAGAAATCCATCTGGGAAGAGAGAGTTCATCTAAAGAAGAAGTCCAAAAGAAATTCGACTGAAGGAGAAGTCCATCTGAAGGAGAAGTCCAGAGAAAGTTTGACTGAAGGAGAAGTCCATCTGGAGGAGAACTCCGAAGGAAGTTCGACTGAAGGAGAAGTCCGTCTGGAGGAGAAGTCTGCAGAAAGTTCGTCTAGTGGGGAAGTCCGGAGGAAGTTCATCTAGAGGAGAAGTCCGAAGGAAGTTCAACTGAAGGAGAAGTCCATCTGGAGGAGAAGTCCAAAGAAAGTTCATTTGGAGGAGAAGTTCGAAGGAAGTTCGTCTAGTGGAGAAGTCCGGAGGAAGTTCATCTGGAGGAGAAGTCTAGAGGAAGTTTGACTAAAGAAGAAGTTCGTCTGGAGGAGAACTCCAAAGAAAGTTTGACTGGAGGAGAAGTTTGGAGAGAGTTCATCTAGTAGAGAAGTCCAGAGGAAGTTCGACTAAAGGAGAAGTCCATCTAGAGGAAAAGTCTGGAGGAAGTTTGTCCAAGCAGTCCCAATGATTAGCGGGCATACTAAAGGTTGGTCAACCCAAGGACAAGCAAAGCCATGGTTGAAGCTCTTTCGCAATCGAGAATCCTTCTCGACCAGGCATCGGTCCGAAGTTTGGCAGGAGTAGGGTTTATCCCTAACAGGATCCCTACACTTCCTTGATAGAAATGCAAAAAACTGTGCGATCAATTGATTTCTAGTGAAAGGTGCGATCCTATCGACTGGCTCACCAGCTCACCTAACAGTTATTAATGATGGGTCAACTGATGAGTGAACAACTCTTGTCCAATGATACTCTAATCATGGTGCACCCAAACTTGGTCTCTAATTCATGAAGCTCACCATGCCTGGAACATTGCTCCACTCCTTAGTTAAATTAGAATCACCATTTGCACAAATTGGATTTCTGATTGGATCCCTCATCGTATCCAAAATATTGAGCCCAATCCATCCTCCAACCCATGGCATCCAATGCCTAATTGACATGGTTACGTCTTTTCGGTGCAACTAAACCACTGTAACCAGTCGAGAACAATCAACCCCGGGAAGGGCCCATACATATACAATGATGGAAGACCTATGACATAATATTTTCTTAGACAGATTTGATTTAGATCTCTTTAAACATAACTTGACTTAGTCATAACAATTATAACTAATCTAGTGGTATGAATTAGCTCGAATTATTAGACACCTCTAATCAGAACTGGATCGATCCAAATGGCCAGGTAAGTGAGACTGGTAGAAGGAAAATGCCATTAACTCGATAAAAATGCATTTAGATCGAGTAGCTTTCAATTAAAAATCAATCGATCGTATCTATCAAACTTATCTTAGATATCAAATTATCGAATCAAAACCAATCAAGTTAGTCTACAATCCAGGCTCGAACCATAGAGCCAAAATAGGTCTTGACTTGATCAACTATATTTAAATGTGAGTCGATCTTAATCCAGACTTAATCATATTGGATTGGTCAATTCTAAGCACTCTTGATCCCATCTAATCAACTCTTGATTCGATTTGATCAACCGCTAGACCTAATTGAGCTATCCATGTCCAAATTCAATTTTATGAAGATGTCTTAGATCTAAAAATTTATATTTTTTAGATCTAATTGATTTCATAATCTTAATTTTTAATTAAGTTTGGATTCATAAACAAAAACATGTATTAAAATTCTAGAATTTTAGGATCTAAGATTTTATAGAAAAATAAGTTTTGATTTTTGATTAAGGATGAATGCGCAGCACCCCTACATGCCATAAGAACACTCCATCGAATGAGAAGAGAGGGTCTTTAAATCTTTCTTTGTTCTTATGACCAGACGGTCAAGGGGAATGCCTTAATCAAAAATATATTTTTTACTGCAAAACAAGTTGGATCTAAATCATATATCTCATATACAATTAATGATCTAACCTATACATGCCTTACATACGTCTCATGTATCATAACTTAATTAAATATGCATGCTTTCAAATCTGATATATCACATATAATATCCAAAAAATAAAATTTAAATTGATCAGATCAAAATAAAATTATTCTAGATAGTTCATGGAACTATTCTACAACTAATCTAAGCATGTATCTTTCATATCTCATATGAATAAATTAAAAATTAAAAATTATACTTTTTAGATCTAATTATAATATTTATAACATCAAAAGATAAAAGTAAAATAGATCTAAAATTATATTTAATTAAATTAAAAATATGATTACACTAGACTATACATAGAACTATTCTATACCTAATCTAGTCATGCATCTCATACACTATAGATCTAAATTATTTAATTTTTAATTTTTTAGTTTTAAATCTAATCACATCTGATATGATACCTAAAATTCTTTAATATTAAATTATAAATAAAATAAAATTAGATCTAAAATAGATCTGAAGAACTACTAATGCAGCTCTGATACTAGTTAAAGAAAAATCTCTATTTTTCATCACAAAATCATCCAGATCTGATCAGATCTAGGGTGGGTTTTTTTAAAAAAAATTTGAATGATCCAATCAGATCTAAGAGTTCTCAGATCTAATCATGGTGATCTAATATTAAAAATAAAAATTAAATCTAAATAAGAAAATAATCATTGTTACCTGAAGTAATTCGATTATTCTAACGATGATCCTGATGCTCCTGAGATTCTGGATCAAGCCACACACGTGTCTGGCCTCTATCAGAATCCACTCATGTAGAATTTTGAGATCTTCTCTTTTTGAATCAAGACTCCAAAGATCAAATATAGATCTAATCTAAATCTTCTTCAAAAATTCTTCTAAAGAAGAAGAAGTCGTCTCTCGAAATAGTGCTGCCTTCTTCCTGATTTGGGTTCCAGTTAGTTAAAGACAAGCCCATACAGAGTTCTGTAGTGAGCCCAAATCAATTTGGCTTAGCCGAGATGAACTAGAAAGACTACAAAAGAGGAAAGTTAGGCTCAATCATGTGCTAGCATGATTTTCTTGAACCTAATTGGATCTAATCCAAATTAATTGAACTAAGTTAGCCCAATTAATGACATCCAGACCCCAACCCTTATTTGTGTGATTCAGTTAGGTTCAGTTCCGTATGATAATGAGATATATCGTGATCTCCATCATTGACATCATCGAAACACTTTTCGATGGACAAAACTTTTTTGATTTATATAATTAGAATGATCGATCATCAAGATCATTTTAATTGCTTCCAAAATCTACTAGTGACATCTAGCAGTATATGGTGGCAATCCATCAGAATCAAAAGTGAATCTTTTAGTGTAGCTACTTATATGATTGGATTTTTCTATCTTGAGCCCTAATAGAATTAGGATTAAAGTAAACTCGTCAAACCCAATATTCATCATATGAATTAATCATTTGATTCAAGTTCGATATGAAAACATGATAGAAACTCTTTCGATCATCTTCACACTACCATGGCCATGGGCTTATGGACTCAATCTCATAATCATCATAGGGCTACTTCTCATCTACCAAGGTAGATAAATTTTTTTATTGGTGCAATCCAATTTCTACAATGAATATGCTATAGCCAACATACACCTCAGGATTTTGATTGGGTATGAGATCGAGTTTTGGTGTAGTCAAACTATAACACTTTCAAGGTGAACTACCAATGCACCTCAGATTAAAGAACCAGACACACCACTGCAGCATTGAGCCAGTCATTGATAAGAAAGTAGACTCCCTTATGATTATCCGAGGTGGTCATGCTCAGTACCCTCATTCTCTAACGAGTATCTGTACTCTCGCTCTGGTGTCTCCATACTGTAAACTTAAGATTTATCTATCCTAAGAAAACAATCGTACACCAACCTTTCGGATCGATCATCATCCTCATGATGATTCTATGATCAGGAGTAGTTTATGAGTTAATTATGAGAATTCATGTCTTAAATTTTTAACTCTTAAAAATATGAATTATCATTATCATTAACTCAAAGGATGTATCATAGACACTTTAAATACACACTATGATAGAAAATAATTTTTTTATTTATTTATAGTTAAAATTATAAAATTATCCTTAGAAGTGTATTATAAGTATTAGTCAATCTGGCTTCTAGGATACACATATAATAGAATCATGGTTGGAATAGGAGCCTCCACTCTCTACTTTACCTTTCTGGGGTTACCGACCGACTTGCCCAGGTGGGCCTTCCTAGTGTTGGATCTCGGTGCTCTGGCGATGGTTTCTCCAGCTGTACTAGTGCTGGAACCTATTGCATGGCATGCACTATTTTTGTGAGGCTCCTAACCTACTACATTAGCAGGTTGAACTGCTCCATACCCACCACTGCTACTGATGGAGGTTGAGGTGCAGGCGAGGGAGGCGGTGGATCATCAGGAAGGAGCCTTCCTAGATGGCATATCGCTAGAACAGAGAAAGATCAGAAGAAAAAATCCAAGAGAAAAAGATGAACTCGACTAGGTACTTCTTTAAGAATAAGGGATCAGAACCCTTCCTCTAGCACCAACCTATTGGTGCAGAAAACTGTTGGGCACTGAAGTTCACTGGAGATGGAGAAGATGAGGTCACCAACGAGACTTGTAAAGTTTTGGCTGGAGTTGGCTCTGGTAGGACCATCCAACAGTCAAGTTAGTTAACTAGCCAATAAGAATGGAGTACAAAGAAGAATTAAAGCAGAGAGGAGAGCTTAAAGATGAAAAACATATCTGGAGGGTCTCTTATATCAATAGAGCCTATAACAAAATGATGGTGATAGCTATAATAGAATGTCAAAAGACCATTTATACCACTTGAAGTTTGTTAGGAAGAGTGGGCTGTCATTTCATCGTGACTTGCTGGCGATTGGATTTTATTTGTTGGAGGTCGGACTGACCAAGCTTCGAAGGTTGGCCTTTGCATATCAGATGGCGAGTTTGCAATCGGATTTTGAGCTTGGATCCTGTTGGTGCTATCTTTGACAGCTTTCAAGAACTCAGCTGCCTTCAAGATCAACCAAGAGCGGGTGTGGACATTTAGACTGGAGGCTAGAAAGAAATGGCAGGTTCTTCAATGAAGACAACAGCCTTGCTTTCTTAAAGGAGTTCGTCCAGGATAGTGGAGATCCAGGATTGACTTGAAGCTGGAATGGACAATACTGGAATTCGTTGCTTCTCAAATAACCACTGCTTACTCTGGGTTGAAGGTCAGACTTATGTTGATAATGAAGTTCTCTTGCTAACTCGAATTCGTCCATCTAAAGTTCTTGGTGTAGAGCTACCAAGATCTGCAATCCCTAAGGTAGAGTAGAGAAATTTGACTAAAGAGAAATTCGGCTGGTCGGGATTCCTAATATGAGATTGGTAAAATTTACCATCTATAGTGAAGGAATTCGGCCACATTCAAGGTTGGCCACTAGACAAGATCAGACTGTGCTAGGATTCGATACATGATGAAGGCCTTCTATCTATCTTGAGCCGAGGATTAAAAACAGTCAAATGATAACTTTTTTCACTGTTCAAGTTCGTTCGGCTGAAGTTCAGTACGTCTCTGATAGGTTCTATAGTTATTGGAAAAGCTGAGAGGGTTGGTTATTGAGAAAATCGTCTGACATACAAGGGCTAAAGGCCGACATTCTAGGACTCAACTAGGACAGGGAAAAGCTTAGCTGAAGTTTGGACTCAGCCATCACTACACTAGATGGCATCATACTAAGGTCGGACGTCTGATTAGACTTCGATAGGAGCTATTTCAATCCTAATAGTATCTAAAATTAAATTCTTTCTTTACTCAAGGACGAGCAAAATTTAAGTTGCAGGGTGTGATAATTATAATAAATATCTAATAAAAGCATTAATTTATGAATTTATTTATTTTTTTAAGAATTAATATTTTTATTTATCTTGTGCAGAAAAAATTTTACTAATGAAAAGAGCTCATTTTTTTAGTTAAAATGCAGCAAATTTGGAGCAAATCCAACCTAAAATGGATTCGATATGAAGATTCAAAGAAAAAAAAAATTAAAAAAAATAAAATTGCTCAGTCAATCCACCCAAAATCGGCCCGAGACGTCCAATCAAGTGCGGCCCAAACCCAGCAACCCATGCACCCATCTGCCAGCCAAGCCCATGCCCGCTTTTGACCCACCGCAAGCCTAGCTCCCTTTTTCCTTTAGCTAACGTTAGGCTGACATCTGCAAACTGCACGACGATCCATGATGGATCGACGATGATGCGAAAGACGTGGACACTTAAAGGATCCATAGAAAAACCCATGTAGTGTTGGAGGAAAAATCAATAATTCAAGTGGCATGGCATGCTCTAATTCATCGCAATCTTCAACACAATCGGTCCAGGTGGTCTAGCGGCACAGTAACTACATGATCCAATGGTCCAAATAGTCTTCGATCAAGATTCAATGGCCAGAATACGTTTGATTCAGGAATCGGATTTAATTTAAATCTCCTTGAATCACCATCCAATGGCCCAAAGACTCCCTATGCACAATCCAACGATCAACATCAAATCCAAATTGATCTGGGCATTCAAACAATGATTTTTTGGCAATTTTTGGAGCATTCGATCCATATCTGATGGCTATGATGAACTAGGAGTTTATATTAATAGCAAAGACCCTATTTGAATCGTTTCAGGAGTTTTAATTCGATGTTTACCCAGATTCTTCATGCCAGAGCTCTCTCCACTCTATTTAAAGATCCTCAGACCTCCAAAATTAATTATCTTCGATCAAGAGAAAGTTATGGTGTAAGATAAAAGATATGCTTGGATTGATGGTTGCTTCGAGATAGACAGTGCCGAGAGGAAGAGCTTGTCTTCTATACCATCTCCATGCCAATGTTGATCCAAGATCAAAATCATTATTCTAGTTTTTTTTATTTTAATTTTCTATATTTAAATTTTAAATTTTAATTTTAATACAAGATTTATCTTTTTATACTTTTAAAATTTTAATTTTTTATTTTAATTTATCTTTAATTTTATTATAAGTAGATACTAAAATCTAAATAGTAAATCATAATACCAAGTTTATTTTTCTTTGCCATTTAATTTTAGCTTTTTATTTATAATTCTATTTTTGACTTCAATTTTTTTTCTAAATCTTTTCTTTTTCTATCAATAAAAATCAAAAATTTTAAATCAAAGCACTACCTTCTTTGTGGATTTAATCCGACTTATTATTTTTTATGTATTTTTAATTATTGAAGAAATCAAAATTAAACTGATAAATATGGTATCTTGATAATATCACGGTCTATCAAGTTTTCATGATGTCGTCATTAAGATACCATATTTATCAATTTAATTTTGACTTCTTCAATCATTAAAAATACATAAAAAAGTAATGAGTCAAATCAAATCCATAGAGAAGACAGTGCTTTGATTTAAAATTTTTGACTTTTACGAAAAAAAGAAAAGATTTGAATAAAAATTAAAGTCAAAAATAGAATTATAAATAAAAAGTAGAAATTAAATAGTATAAAAAAAATAAACTTAGTACTAAAATTTACTATTTAGATCTTAGCATCTATTTATAATAAAATTAAAAAATAATTAAAATAAAGAACCAAAATTTAAAAAATATAAAAAATAAATTTTTATTAAAATTAATATTTAAAATTTAAATACAAGAAATTGAAGAGAAAAGAAAAGAAATAAAACCTAAAACAAGGATCTTGATATTGGATCAGCATTGGCATGGAGATGGCATAGAAGACAAACTCTTCCTCTCGGCACTGTCTGCCTGGAAGCAACCATCAATCGAAGTATAGCTCCTATCCTATACCATAGCTTCCTTTTGATTGAAGATAATTAATTTTGAAAGCTTAAGAATCTTTAAATAGGGTGGAGAGAGTTTTGGCATGAAGAATCTAGGTAAATATCGAATTAAAACTTCTGAAATGACTCAAACAGGGCTTTTTATTGTTAATATAAACTTCTAGTTCATCATAGCCATCAGATCTGGATCGAATGCTCCAAAAATTATCAAAAGATCATTGTTTGAATACCCAAATCAATTCAAATTTGATGCTGACATTGGATTGCACAGGGAAACTTTAGGTCATTG
Source organism: Cocos nucifera (assembly GCA_006176705.1). Classification (NCBI taxonomy): domain Eukaryota; kingdom Viridiplantae; phylum Streptophyta; class Magnoliopsida; order Arecales; family Arecaceae; genus Cocos; species Cocos nucifera. The sequence goes on from QRFJ01000592.1 coordinate 379,600, forward strand.
GATGGTGCTTCAAGGAGATCTAAATTAAATCTGATTCTTGAATCAAACAGAAATGAATTTTGGCCATTGAATCTTGATCGAAGACCATTTGGACTGTTAGATCGTATAATTACTGTGCTGCTGGACCATTGGGACTGAGTGTATTGAAGACTGTGATGGATCGAAGCATGTCACACCACCTGAATTACTAGTTTTGCCGTCCAACACTACGTGGATTTTTATGTGGACCTCTTTTAGGGGCCACGGCTTTCACGTCATCGCTGGTCCACGTCTTTCAGTCAACCTGACATCAGCTAAAAAAAAAAAAGGGAGCTGGGCTTGCAGTGGGTCGGATGCGGGCATGGGCTTGGCTGGCGGACGGACGCATGGGCTGCTAGGTTTGGGCCACTCTCGGTTGGAAGGACCGGGTCGATTTTGGGTGAACTAGTCAGACAATTTTTTTTTTTTAACTTTTATATCAAATTCATTTTAAATTAGATTTACTCTAAATTTATTTCATTTTAATCAAAAAAAATAAGCTTTTTTTATTAGTGAACATTTTTCCTATAAAAGATAAATAAAAATATTAATTTTTAAAAATAAAAATAAATTAATTCATAAATTAATGCTTTTATTAGTGAATTTATGGTAATTATCATTGGGTTATCTTATAATTCAATTAGGCTTGATCTAATTAAGCCCAAACCAAACCGAATTAAATCCAATTTAATTAGACTTGATTCTAGTCTAATTGCTCAATCAAATTGAGCAAAATTATAATCAATTGCTAAAAAATTCTTCTATAATTTACTAACTCTTAATGAATTTAAGTATTACAACTTTTGCATTGGATTAATCATTAATCATATTGATAATTAGATCCTAGTATAATTCATAATTATAATTAAACCATCTAATCTATCAAAAATCCTATAGGTTCTATTCTATCTAGTAGTGAGATATACTATGATCCCATTATAATATTATGAAACTTCTTTTAATAGGTTGGAACAATTTCAACTCTATCCATCAAGGATCGTCGATCATCGAGATAATACTTGTGAGTCTCACAATCCACCAGTAATACCTAGCAGCATGTAATGGCAACCTAGCAGAATAGAAGAGATGAACCTCTAGATGCAGTTACCATGTGATATAGTCGTTCTATCGTGAGTACCAACTAGTCGGAGGTTAAGGAATACTCGTCAAACCTCACCATCAGTAATACATTAGATTTATTCGATTCGAGTTCATATTATGAATTTTTGTGAAAAACTCTTTTCATTAATCACACTACCTTGGTCAAAGTCTTCTAAACTCAGTCTCATAAATTGCATAGTGAAGGAACCAAATCTAAAATTTTAGGACTAGATCTTAAAATATTTTCAATATCTAGTAGCAGAAGACTTAAATAAATTAGTATTTATTTATAAAATTAGAAAATATTCTAGATTTAAGATTCTATTACATAATTATGGCATGATATTAAATTAAAAATTAAAAATAAAAGAAAAGAACAAGTGTTGATTATATCAACATAGATCTATACTATATCAGAACATATAAGTAACAGAAGATTAGATCTTTATTACCTATACAAGTTGGATATTCTAATTTGCTGATATAGGTTGAAGGATGGAGATCTGAGCCACACATATGTTTGGCCTCTAGGAGATATCCACACGAGCTCACGAATCTTGATTAGAAGTCCGCTATAGAAAATCAGCATAGTATGCTAGTACTATATCGATCCTTCTTCGATGATCGATGTGATGCTTCTCTCTTCTCAAAATTGAACTCTCCAAGGATTAGAAGAAAGAGAAGAGATTTTAAATCTAAGATACTCTCAAAAATAAATCTCAAAAGGATGAAAAAGGATGTATGGAAGAAACCCTAGAAGAAGACCCTCTTCTTCTTTTTTCTCTCACCTAGATACCTAGATTGGTATCTATGATAACCCAATGCCCAAGAATTCTTTCTCTTTGATTTTCACACATCCAAAACCACTCTCAAAGGTCTATGTTCCATAAAAAATTTAAGTAAAAATTTATTTTAAATAATAAGTTATGGAAGAGCCTTATCTAGGTCAAATTCTTAGATAAGGCAGGTCAATATAAGGCAGGTTGTTAGGGCATCCAACACTTGGGCGCCCCCTTCTCATCCCATGCCGTGGACCACCTAAGATTGGGCACAAAATGCCTTCTTTTACCATGAAAAACATGTGAGGATTGATGGTGCTCCTAAGCATTGGGAGGCCATGGGAAGAGCCAAGGTGTTGGCTTCGGAGATTCTAAGGGCTTAGTTGGTGCTTCGAAAATCTGAGATTCAAGATAGAGCAATTAACCAAAGCTAGAGAATCAAGATCATAGAAAGAGTCATTTTTATAAGTTAGCCAGCTCAGTCTGAAATTGGATCGGCTAAGTCTCATAGGATAGGTCAAATAGAGAGGAGCGCGTTCAGGACTGCAGCATGGCACGCAACTGGATCGGCTCAGTCTTGCTACAATCAACTGGGTTAGCTCAGTCTAAAACTGAGCCAACCCAGTCTCAGGTTAGCCAGCCCAGTGCTGAGATAGAGCTAGCTCAATCTGCAGGCAGAGCTATGCTAGGATCTATTTGGAGCTAGGATGGGGACTTATCCTAGGGGTCTTATGGTCTGATTTGAGAGATCTTAAGGGGGCTAACTCATGCATGGATCAGGCTTAGATCCAGAGGATAAGAGCATGGGAGACATGGGTATACATAGGCTCGATGAGTGCTTTCATATATTGGATTAGTCAGGTGAGTTTTTGGTTGGGCCTAATGGCTATATATAAATACATAGGTTGTATTAGGATTTTAAAAAGGTGCAAGCAATACAGATCTTTTCTTCCTTCAACCTCTCTTCTCTCTTCTCTCTAGAAAAGTTGCCCTAGGTTTCTGAAGAAGCCCTAAAGAGAGGGGACACCTCCCTCAAGCCCAAGGAGGAAGGTGCCCCAGCATAGATCGGATGATGGATCTATGATACGCTATCTTAGAGAATATCAAAGGTCTCCTATGGTCCTTGCTAAAGATCAAGGGCTTTCGCAATTGGCATCAAAGTTAGGTGATGCCAAGATGATGTGCTAACAATTGGTATCAGAGCTTGATGGTGCATGAAAGTGAAGGAAAAGTCGTATAAGATGAATTCAAAAATTTGCATGAGTATTCTATGGTATGTCTTAGATCTACCTTTATTATTATGGTGGTTTGGCCAACCGAAAGTAGTGGATTGAAGGTGGAGGCTGAGAGGATTAATAAGAAGGATTTTTTCTAGGATGGAAGGTTTGGGTGCATGATTTGCTAGTCGATCTTGATGGAAAAATAGAGGTGTATAACGGTAGACAAGGTAGGGAGCATTGGAGTGCCACACTAGTGCTTTTCTAGAGATGCAGGATTAAGAGAGGCTCGATGATGCAGTAGTTGAGGAAGATATCTCAGTAGAAAGTATTGAAATTCTCTAGAAAGATGGGCAGTGTGGGGCTGTTGAAGAGAGATTTTTCAAGAGATAATGATCGAAGGAAGGCTGAAGAAGCAACTATACGTCCTTCAATTACAGAAAGATAGAGAAGTAGTTGAAGATGTATTCAGCGATTCGATAAAATCATGGATTTGTGGAGCCTTGGGGACGATGGAGATGGATGATCCATGGAGGTCCAGCAGGTTAGGACTGGATGGCTATAGAGCAGTACAGAGATGAGTCAGGGAGCACTGGAGTGCTACAGGAGTGCTATCCTGAAGGCATAGAGGTTGAGAGAGGCTGTAGCAGCCGAGGGAGGTATCCCAATAGAGAGTGTTAGGTGCATCTCAGTGAGATCGAAAGTAGATCTCAGAAAGAGCTAGAAGATCTCAGAGAGCATCAGAAGGTCTCAGACAGTCGGGAGTATCCTAGATCAAGTTTCTTTTGTAGGAGCATCAGGAAGAGTCACAGTTCAGTGGATAATGGTATGTGTACAGTAAGAGAGGACTCGAATACCTATGAGGAGGCAGTGTCGAGATGAGTCAGAGCACACTGGAGTGCTACAGTAGTGCATTCATGGAGACATGGGACTGAGAGAGGCTCAGTGGTGCAGCAGTCGAGGAAGGTATCTTAGTAGAGAGTGTCAGGAGGCATCTCAGGGAGATCGAGAGCATGTCTCAAGGAGAGCCATTAAGTCTCAGAAGCCTCTGGATGAGGTAGGTGGGTCTGAGCCAAGGATAGAATTTTAGCTATAGTTTCTCCGAGCATAGCTAAAGCGATGGCTGGTGGAGGGGCAGAAGAGGAGAAGGCTAGGATGAAATTTTCTAGGGTTTAGTCACTAGATTCAGAAGAGTTGGATGAGCTTTTGGATTTCGAAGGTGCCCATAGAGGTATCCGAGATGGCTTCAAAAAGGGTTGTAGAGTGCGGAGGGTTCTAAGGGATAGCGATAGTGTTCGAGGTGCAGCAGCAGGCTCAGCAGTGCAGCATTGAGTGGTTGGCCTCGAGGGACTCGATAATAGAGTCGACTTCTGTGGCATCAGATAGACTTCGAATATAGGTGGAGCTCCGTAGTGGTGGCTTTACAAGTGGAGAGAAAATTTGGCATTAGTTCAGAGCTAAGGGTCAGCACCAATGATGCACAGTTCTTGGTGGACCGGCATGTGCAAGCAGACAGAAATAGCTCTAAGGAGATCGTGTCAGGTGGTACAGCATGTGCTGGTACAGAAATGCTGTAGGTTCTTCAAAAAAATCTAGAGAAAGTGATGCAGCTGCTAAGCAGAAGAGATCCTACAATTTCAGGATGGTGCCAAGAAGCAAGCACAAGTCTTCAATGGTGGAGGCGGTCATCCTAAAGGCCTCAAAGGTGCACAACAGCTGAAGAGGAGGATTGGCGGAGATGATGTTTGCATAAGTGCTGTCAGGGTGCGCATCAACAGTAGGATCGTGCAGGATTGCATTGTCAAGAGGTTTGCCAAGGCTTGGAGCACCAAGATGGAGATTGTGAGGATTGATGGTGCTCTCAAGCCTTGGAAGGCCACGGAAGGAGCCAGGATGTTGGCTTCGAAGATTCTCGGAGCTTGGTTGGTGCTTCGGAGATCTAAAATTCAAGGTGGAGCAAGGAACCAATACCGGAGAATCAAGACTATAGAAAGGATCATTTCGGTCAGTTAGCCAGCTCAATTTGAAATTGAATCGACTAAGTCTCAGAGGATAGGACAAACAGAGAGGAGCACGTTTGGGACTACAGCATGGCACACAATTGGGTCAGCTCAATCTAAAATTGAGTCAACCAAGTCTCAGGTTAGCCGGCATAGTGCTAAGACTGAGCTGGCTCAATCCATGGGCAGAGCTACGTGAGGGTCTGTTTGGGGCTAGGATAGAGACTTATCCTAGGGATCTTAAGACCTGATTTGAGAAGTCTTAAGGGAGCTAACTCATGTATGGGTCGGACTTAGATCCAGAGGATGAGAGCATGGGAGACATGTCTGTACATGGGCTTGATGAGTGCTTTCATGTATTGAGTTAGCCAGGAAAGTTTTTGGTTAGGCCTAATGGCTATGTATAAATACATAGGTTGTATTAGGGTTTTAAAAAAGTGCAAGCAATATAGATCTTTTCTTCCTTCAACCTCTCTTCTCTCTTTTCTCTAGAGAAGTTGCCCGAGGTTCCTAAAAAAGCCATAGAGAGAGGGGGCATCACCCTCAAACCCAAGGAGGAAGGTGCCCCAGCATAGATCTAGATGATGGATCTATGATACGCTATCTTAGAGAATGTCAAAGGTCTCCTATGGTCCATGCTAAAGATCAGGGGCTTCCACAATATGGCATCAGAGCTAGGTGATGTCAAGATGATGCACCAACAGAACAAAGAAAGAAAATTAGGTGTGGGCGGCACAAGGGAAGGAATCCAAGTTTGTTGGGATTCTATCACATAGAATTCAAACAAACCACAACAACTTACCTTCTTAAGCCAATGTCAATAACTTATTCCAAATAAGAGAGAGAGGGAGAGGGGACGTGTGTGAAAGGCTAGGGAGAGGGGATTCAATGCCAAAAATAAAGGGAGTATGGCATGGAGTCAAGGTGGCATAAGATATGAAATCCTAGTCATACTAGGATTCTTATTTTGGCTTGATCTAAAATTGATTTTTCAAACCAAATTAAATTTGAAATAAATCAATCTAATTAAATTAGTCTTAATCCAATTAAGAATATAATGAAATCATATTAAATCATATTTAAATTTAAACTAATTTTTTAATTAAATTATAAATTGGGTTGACCCAAGTTCTAGTTGAACTAGGACTAGTTCTTTCTTGCACTTGGCTTATCCAATAAACCAATACAATGATACATTCTTCTCCAACTCTTGGAGTAGTCAATTACATCTTGATCACACACCAACTTTGCAAGTACTTGACTGTGCCCAGAAGTCTTCTATTGCTAAATTAGAAATTTAGTTAGTCCTGTACCAAAGCACAATAAGTTGGTTGCAAGTCACTGAGGTGATCTCAGGCATAAGGAACACTTATACCTATATCCCATCAGAAACATTCTCGATAGCAGAATGCTCTGAAGTTGGTCACGTTTAATGATAATGTATCCTTACATATCACCTGTATGCCATACCAGTGTCTTCACACTCATTAGTTAAGAGAACAACCAACCTATATTGCATACAGCAATCTATGCTTGATAGATACTATTGTCCTATTTAATAGTCTATCATTTGGTCATGAACTGTTTTAAGGACTAATTGATAAATTCTCTCTTTATCGAAGCTAAATAGTCCTAAGGACTTCATCACAACAATGGAGTTCGTTAGAAGATGAATACTTTATGATGAAAAAATATCAAAAATATATTTTATTAATTAATGAATCAATTATAAATATAATATAATACGACAATCAACATGCTGACGATTGATTTTAGGACACATTTTTCAACAACTCTCATTTATCCTAAAGCCACTCGGCATAGTATCTAATATCCATCTTCAACTTATGATTATCAAACTCCTTTGTTGCCAAGGCTTTAGTAAAGGGGTCAGTCAGATTCTCCTTTCCATCAATCTTCTGAAGGTCGACATCATCTCGATCTACGATCTTTTAGATTAGATAGAAGCAGCGCAGAATGTGCTTCATCCATTGGTGTGCCTTTGATTTCTTCGTCTGAGCTATGGCACCAGTGCTATCGTAGTAGAGCAGGATTGGACCATATAAAGAAGGTGTTATTTCGAGCTCAATGATAAACTTTCTCAGCCACACAACTTTCTTCATCGCATTTGATGCTGTGATATACTCTACTTCGTAAATAGCGTCTACCACAATATGCTGCTTAAAACTCTTCCAATAGATAGTTTCACCATTCAAAGTAAAAATATATCTCGACATACTTCTACTGTCATCATGGTTAGATTGAAAGCTTGAGTCTGTAAACCCCATAAGTTTCAGATCTGACTAGCCATAAATCAACCATTAATTCTTAGTATTTCTCAAATACTTAAGAATGGCTTTAACCACTTTTCAGTAATTTTTTCTAGGATCAGACTGGTATCTACTCACTACTCCTAGTGAGTATGCCACATCTGGTCTCATACATGTTATGGCATACATGATAGATCCTACTATCAAAGCATATGGAACTCTACTCATATGCTCTCTCTCCTCAGGAGTTGTCGGACAATCTTTTTTAGAGAGAGAAATTTCATGACCTATCAAGAGATGGTCCTTTTTGAAATTTTTCATGCTGAACCTCTTCAATATAGTATCTATGTACGTGGACTGGGATAACCTAAGCATCCTTTTAGATCTATCCCTATAGATCTTCATTCCTAAAATGTAGGATGTTTCACCTAAGTCCTTCATGGAGAATTGTGATGACAACCAGACTTTTATTTTCTGAAGTGTGGGGATGTCATTCCTGATTAAGAGAATGTCATCCACGTACAAGATAAGAAATACTACTATTGGATCATTTGCCCAATTATAAATACAGGACTCTTCTCCATTCTTAATAAAGCCATACGTTTTGATTACCTTATCAAAATACATGTTCCAACTTTGAGATGCCTGCTTTAATCCATAAATGGATTTCTAAAGCTTGCACACCTTGGACTCATCTATGAATGTGAAGTCCTCAGGTTGTATCATATATATCTCTTCGGTCAGCTCTCCATTTAGGAAAGCTGTCTTCACATCCATCTGCCAGATCTCATAATCTAGATGGGCAGCTATCGCAAGCATTATCTGAATGAATTTGAGCATTACCACAGGAGAGAATATCTTATCATAGTCAATACCATAACATTGATGATACCCTTTGGCAACCAAACGAGCTTTATAGGTCTCCACCTTTTCGTGTGTTCCCCTTTTACTTTTGAAGATCAACTTACACCCAATGGATTTAACTCCTTCGGATGGGTCAACAAATAGCCACACATCATTGACCTTCATGAATTTCATTTTAGATTTCATGGCCTCAAGTCATTTCTCAGAATCGGATCGCTGCATCGCATCCATATAGGTGATCGGATCCTCATCATTCTCATCGAATTTGATAGGGTCACCATCCCAAATCAAGAAACCATAGTATCTATCTGGATGATGCGGTACTCTATTAGATCGTCTTAATGGTGCAGGTATATTAAGATCCAAATTTGATCTAATCAAATCTGACTCAGGTTTAGCTATAGGTGTCGATTTTTCTACCTATTGAACTTCATCAAGTTCAACTTTAGAGGCAATAATTCTATCACCAAAAATCTTCTTTTCTAAAAAGGTTGCCTTAAGGATGACAAACACCTTTCGTTCATCAGCATGGTAGAAATAATATCCTTTAATCTCTTTTGTGTACCCTATGAATGTGCACTTGTTAAACCTAGATCCAAGTTTATCTATATCTAATCGTTTGACATAAGCCGAGCATCCCAAAACCCTAAGATGTGAAAGTACTATCTTATGCCCTATCCATATCTCATATGAAGTCTTAACTACATACTTACTTAGAATCCTATTTAATATATAATAAGCTGATTCGAGTGTATATCCCCAGAAGGATATCGACAAGCTGGCAAAATCCATCATAATCGGATCATGTCTAATAAAGTCTAATTTCTCTTTTCAGACACACCATTATACTATGATATTCCTGGAGGAGTTCATTGGAAGAGAATTTCATTCTCTCTTAGATATATGAGAAACTCATCAAAAAGGTATTCTCCTCCTCGATCAAATCGAAGAGTTTTAATAATCTTTCCAGTTTATTTTTCTATTTCACTTTGGAATCGTTTAAACATTTCAAATGAATTTGACTTATATTTTATCAGATAGACATATCCATATTTGGATAGATCATCTATGAAAGTGATGAAGTAGAAATATCCACCTTTAGTACTTATGCTCATTGGTCCACATACATCAATATGTACTAAATCTAAGAGCTCAGTGGCTCCTCACCTTTTTCAGTAAAAGATGATTTGATCATTTTACCAAGAAGACAGGACTCACAGATTGAAAATGATTCACAATCACTGACTTTGAGGATTTCCTCTTGAGTCAACCTATTTATCCTATTCTTGTTTATATGACCTAACCTATAGTGCCATAAATAGATATCTGACACACTATCTAATCTAGGATGCTTGCTAATTGAATAGACTATGTTAACAGATTGTGATAGCATATACACACCATTGTTCAAATGTCCATAAAAAACTATAATACCATTCATAATGATATTACAAACTTATTTTTTTATTAAAATTTCATAATTATTTTTGATCAGAAGGCCTACAGAAATGATATTAAAAAAAAAAATTGGGACAAAAATAACAATCGTAAAGAACAACGATATGGAACTCAAATATAAGTTTCAGGATTTCTAAAGCTAGAACTGAAACCGATCTTCCATCTCCAATGTTCAGGGATCTTTCTCTTTGGTTGAATCTCCTACTAACCTACAACCCCTGCAATGAATTGTAAATATGGTAAGGACTACCGGTATCTAAAACCCAGTCAGTAATATCATAAATAGAAAAATTGTAAGAAGTTATCATATAAATACCTTGTCCAGCAATAGCTTGCTTCTTTTTCTGCCTATTTGGATCCAGGAAGGTAATGTACTGAGGATAGTTCCTCTTTCAGTGCCCCTACTTCTTACAAAAAAAGCATTTAGCTTGACTCTTATCGGGCTTGATCTCCTGGTCTGACCCTACATAGATGTTCCAACTTGAACTTGTACCTTTTTTGCCTTCTTCCTCTTATTCTTTTTCCCTTTCTTAAAGGGTTGAGAATGAGAAGACGAACCTCCCACTAAGTTCATCGATCCCTTGTGGAGCTGGTGATCCTTCTCAAAGTTCTGAAACAACCCCAGTAACCTGTGGTAGTCTACTTCAGACTTTGTCATTCTAAAATGAATGAGGAATGGAAGAAAAAACTTGGGCAGCAAGTTCAGTATTACATCCTTTCCAAGCTATTTATGCAAGAAAAAGCCAAGTTTGCTCAATCGCTCTATCAGCTCGATCATGTACAATACATGATCAGTGACAAAGGCACCATCCTGCATCCTAGCATTGAAGATGCCATAACTAGTCTTATGCCTTTCAATGTCATCGAGTGTGCTAAATGAATCCTCTAACACTTAAAGCATATCTTTTGGCTGAGCCATCTCAAATCTGCGATTGAACTTATCACTCATGGCAGCCAACATATTGCAGTGCACCATGATCCGATCACTGAGCCACTTCTAATAAGTATCTCTGACTGTTCCACATGCATTAATAGCTAGCTCCTCAGGTGCAGGATCCATCAACATATATAGGATCCGTTCATGCTTCAGGACTATCTTTAACTTTCGACACCAGCTATCGAAGTTGAGTTCCATCAGCTTATCATTATCCAATAATGATCGAAGTGATAGAAAAGTGGCCATATCTGAATAAAAAAAATCATAACCTAATTAGTAATTGATTCATTAAATCTATATATTTGGACTTTAATCAAAAGGTACTTTCACTATTTTATTCAAATTGATAGCCTCTATCTCTAATTCAAGAAATTACCCTAATTTCTTAGTGGGTATTAGAATCCACATAAACTGTACACGAGCCCAACTTTGGTTGGCCAACCCATGTACATCTAAGGATAGGTTCATAACCAATTATTTCTCTAAATAATTTTTAGTAATTAAATTTCTTTTTGCCCCAATTCCTAATCAGTAGGCTTTGGCCTCTACTGAAAAGATTCGGTTAGGTTTAACCATTAACATGACTATACTTGGTCCATCAAAGTAATGAATAATTAGGCGCAACTTTGGTTGGCTAATTTAACCATCATTTAGAAAGATGTAGCCAAAAAATCATATAATGAATGATAATTTTATTAGCCAATAAACACCAGGCCTTTGGGCCTCCAATGATTATCCAACTAATGAACCCATTATCACCCACTTGATGGAAGGCTATGATCTAGTTATCAAAATAACTATTTTATTTTAGAGATCTAATAATTTTAGAGAATTTAATTTTAAAGAAGAGGAAAGATCAGTTGAACCAGCTTGTTATGATCCTTCCACTGGCTTCACCAAGTCAGCTTAAGGAAGATCATTAAAAGACTGGTCTAGGAGTACCTAAATCAGTCATACTAATTTACCTAGCTGACATGGGTCAACTTAAATAGTCGAGTGATCCGATCAAAACATAATTTTACCAATAGGTCAGATAAGTTCAATCAGTGGGAGGATGTGCCAAAGCTTATCTTAAACACCATCAGAAATGGTTAGGTAAATGGGTTATCAATTAAAAACCATCAGCCTAATTTACCTTAGATACCAACTAGTTTAATTAGTCTTGATTAGATCAATCAACAGTTCTTGCTAGACCACGTAGCCAAAAATCTATTCCATCTTGAGTCTCGTTAAAAATATGGACTTGACCAACTACAACTATTATAATTGATCTAGATAATCCTAGATCTAATCTAAGATAATAATTGATTAGATTTAGTTAATTCTCTAATTAAATCCATTCTTTAATCTAACCCTAAGTCTAACTCAATTAATGAACCTAATTTTCACTAACCCATTTAACCCAATGTGTTATGATTTGTATCTTAGGATCTTCAATTCACAATCCTAGATCCTAATCAAGTAACTTCTTAATTCTTAATTAAGTTTTGGGGTGAGGATTGTGGTTTGGCTTTTCGAAAATGATTTTCATGTTTGTAAAATATTTTTACAACATGGTTCTAAAATCAAGTTGTATATTTGATTCATAATCAATATGCAAGTAAGATAAGTATGAAACTACTTTAGATCTAATCTAAATAGGTTCATGTAATTGAAATAATTTCAACTATAATCAATCATAAATTATCTTAGATCAAATCTAACATATTTTTGATAATTAAAATTAGATTAAAATATTTTTAATCAGATCATAAAATTTTTTAGATCTAATCTAAAATTTTTTAGATCTAATCTAAAATTTTATGATCAATGATTTAGATCAGCACGTACTAGGACAACCTCTCCACTGTAAGAGGTAAATCTTACAGCAGGACAACCTTATAGCAGTCTGTGCAATCTAAAACTTTTATTTTTAGATCTAAAAATATTTTAAATCTAATAAATTATAAATAAAATTAGATCACATCTAACAAATTTATTATAAGAAGTTGATCTACACGAATTAAGACAATCTCTCCACTATAAAGGGTAAATCTTACAGTAGGACAACCTTATAGTAGTTCGTGTGATCATATTTTTTTTAAATTTTAAATTTAATAATCAGATTATAAATTAAATTAAATCTAAAAAATAATCTAAACATGCATATATAATCATGTAATAATAAACTTAGGTTCTGATACCAATTGAAGGAACCAGATCTAGTATTTTAGGGCTAGATCTTGAAACTTTTTCAAGATCAGGCAGTGAAAGACTTAAATCAATTAATATTTATTTATAAAACTAGAGAATATCCTAGATCTAATATTCTATTATATGATTATGGCATGATATTAAATTAAAAACTAAAAATAAAAGAAAAGAATAAGTATTAATCATATCAACACAGATCTACACTAGATCAAAATCATATAAATAGTAGGAGATAAGATCTATATTACCTATGTAAGTTGGATATTCTAACTTACTGATATAGACTGAAGGATGGAGATCTGAGTTGCACATGCATCCAGCCTATAGGAGATGTCCACATAAGCCTACGAGCCCTGATCAGAAGTCCGATATAGGAAATCAGCATAGTATGCTAGTACTGTGTTGATCCTTCTTCGATGATTGATCCGGTGCTTCTCTCTTCTCAAAATTAGACTTTCCAAGGATTGGAAGGAAGAGAAGATATTTCAAATCTGAGACACTCTCAAAAATAAATCTCAAAAGGAGGGAAAAGGATGTATGGAAGAAATCCTAGAAGAAGACCCTCTTCTTCTTCTTTCTTCTCTCACCTAGACACTTAAATTGGTATCTACAAAAATGTAATGCCCAAGAATCCTTTTTCTCTAATTTTCACACACCCAAAATCTCTCTCAAAGGTCTATGTTTCATAAAAAATTAAAGTAAAAATTTATTTTAAATAATAAGTTATGGAAGAGCCTTTTCAAGGTCAAATTTTGAGATAAGGCAGGTTGTTGGGGTGCCCAACACTTGGGTGCCCCCTCCTCATCCCATGCCATGGACCATCTGAGATTGGTGCACAAAATGCCTTCTTTTACCATGAAAAACAAAGAAAAAAAATCAAGTGTGGGAAGCACAAGGGAAGGAACCCAAGTTTGTTGGGATTCTATCACATAGAATCTAAACAAACCATAACAACTTACCTTCTTAAGCCAATGTCCATAACTTATTCTAAATAAGAGAGAGAGAGAGGGAGAGGGGATGTGTGTGAAAGGCTGGGGAGAGGGGATTCAATGCCAAAAATAAAGGGAGTATGGCATGGGGTTAAGGTGGCACAAGATATGGAATCCTAATCATATTAGGATTCTTATTTTGGCTTGATTTAAAATTGGTTTCTCAAACCAAATTAAATCAGAAGTAAACCAACCCCATTAAATTAGATCTTAATCTAATTAAAAATATAATTAAATTAGATTAAATTATATTTAAATTTGAACTAATTTTTTAATCAAATTATAAATTGGGTTGATCCAAGTCCTAGTTGAACTAGGACTAGTTCTTTCTTACACTTGGCTTATCCAGTAAATTAATTAGACTTGATCCAATCAAGACCAAACTAAATTTAATTAAATTATATTTAATTAAACTTAATCTCAGTCCTTTGACTTAATCAATTTAAATCAATTATCAATTGAATTGCTAATCGATCCTCCTACAATACCTGCACTAGGTTAAACATCAATCATATTGATCGTTTAACTCTAGAATGATTCTTAATCATTGATTAACCATCCGATTAGATCGTAAACTCTAATGTGTGTGACCTCATAGATCTAAACCTAAGTCAATAGTATAGAAATAAATTCTATACCAATCAAAAAGATCTAGCAATGATATCCGACGGTCGGATAGGTCGAATGTATAGAATAATATCCTTAGAACCCATATGAATATAGTTTTCATATAATTCATTTCTTGACCAAAATGCTTGTAGAAAATCTCAGAGTTCAACTGTCAACTCGGATCAGGTTGTCCATATTGTATTTCAAAATATCAAATCCATCTTTTGAATTATCCTAGCCAAGGTTTTGCTATATTGAAATACAATGATACATTCTTTTCAACTCTTGGATTGATCAATTCCATATTGATCACACATCGACTTTGTAAGTACTTGATGTGCCTAAAAGCCTTCCATTATTGAATTAAAAATTTAGTTAGTCTGATACCAAAGTACAGTGAGTTGCTTGCAAGTCACTAAGGTGATCTCAGGTCTAAGGGATACTTATACCTATATCCCATTAGAGACATTCTCAATAGTAGAATGCTCTAAAGTTGGTCACGTTCAATGATGATGTACCCTTACATCTCACCTATATGTCATATCAGTATCTCCATACTCATTGGTTAAGAGGACAATCAATCTATATTGCATACAATGACCTAAGCTGGATAGATGCTATCATCCTAATTGATAGTCTATCATTTAGTCGTGAACTATTTTAAGGACTAATCGATAAATTCTCTCTTTATTGAAGCTAAATAGTCCTAAGAACTTTATCACAATAATGGAGTTCATTAGAAGATGAATACTTTATGATGAAAAAATATCAAAAATTTATTTTATTAATTAGTAAATTAATTATAAATATGATGTAGCACAACCATCAATAGGCTGATGATTAGGTTAAGGATACATTTCTCAATACATAGGACTGCTTCTTTTCTACTAAAATCAATAGATTCTATCTAAATGCAATCTACTCCTATAGTGAACCTACTACAGTCAATATGCGCTGCAAGATCTCGAATAGCTAAGAACTAAGTGTATGTATGGTCAAACCATAGCAACCTCATCATGAATAGCCAAGGTACCATAGGTCAAAGATCAGTCACATCACTACAGTATCGACCAAGTCACTGACGAGTGAGTAGACATCAAGTAACTTTTCATATTAAACATGCTTAATATCATTGTTCTCCAACAACCACCTACACTCTTGCTCAATGTCTCCACACTGTAGATTCAAGACTCGTCTATCCAGAAGGAAGCAATCCATGCACCACCTTACCAGATCATCCACCATCCCTATGATGATCCATCAGTTGGGAGCAATTTTGAAATTAACCATCAATGATAGATGTATCAAATTCTCAACTCTTAAGAATATGTGTCATCATCTTCTTAATTTTTTGGATGATTCATAAATATTAAAATATAAATATAAATAAAAAAATAATCCAATATTATTAATTTAATAAGTTAAAATTATAAACTATGCTCTAAGCGTGTTTACAAGTGTCAGCTAACTTGGCTTTTAGGGTATATATCTAACAAATCAGTCACCTCACACCAAGTTAGATGGTAGAATTCCAGAGAAGTTATGGTCTGGAAAGAAGGTGGAGTTGAGCCATCTCAGGATTTTTGCGTGCATGGCTTATGTGCATGTGGATGCTGGTGAGTAGAACAAGTTAGATGCTAGTTCTAGGAAGATAGTGTTCATAGGATATCCGCGAGGAGTTAAGGGGTATCAGCTATAAGATCCCTTAGAGAAGAAGGCCACCATCATTACAAATATGGTCTTTAATAAAAAATCAACTTTAAAGGTGCAAGGAACAATGGAAGAGCAGCAAGAGGTCTAGCTGGACAACAATGGACAGCTAACTTCTTATACAATTTTATCTTTTGTAGGTGCACAAGATAAATATAAAATTAAGATGAAGCATCAACTAGAGGTGCCTCTACTTATTGAGGGAGGAATGACACAAGTTTGAGGTCGATAGGTGCAGAGGAAAGAGCCAAATTCCAGCATTAGTGTTGGGATTGCACTGCACAAGCCTAAGAGGAATGTGAAGCAACCAGAGAGGTGTGGCTTTAGGTATACTATGTCATACATATTAATAGCAACATATAAAGACCCTCAAACCTATGAGGAGGCCATGGTGAGCCAAAACAGAGATAGGTGCATTCAAGCTATGTCAGAAGAGATGCAGGCCCTCTAAAAATATTAGACATGGGCACTAATGTGTTTGATGAATTGGGCTAAGTTTGCAAAGGCCTTGGGGCACCAAGATGGAGATTGTAAACTCATGTGTGATGCTCCCAAATCTTTTGAATTCCAAGAGAGGAGCTAGGGCATTAGCTCCATGAGTCTAGGGCTGGTTTAAGTCCTAGGGTGTAGGTATTTAGCCTTCACATACTTGAGGTCCAGATTTATGGGGCCTTAAGGGGCTAAGTCTCTATTGGGCTAGGTTTAGATCCAAGAAGCTGAGAGCATGTAAGTCATAGGTGTACATGGGCTTAAGTGAGTACTTTTATATGTGGGCTTAGCCATGAGAGGTTTTGGACTAGGATTTATTAGGTTTATTAAGTTTCCTTTTTGTATTAGAAAAGAATTCTTAATTTGATTAGGAATTATGAGAGCTTTGTATAAATATCCCTTTGTGTATTGATTCAATGGAATACAATCAGTACCTTTTTTTCCTAAAACTCTTCTCTCTTTCTCACATCACCTCCAAGCTGTAGTGAAAGGGGACGTGAGATCCATCCATTCAGGATGCGAGACTTAAAGAGAAGGGGCATGGATCCAAGGCATCCATCTAGAGGCGTAAGGGACATGAGATACAGATAGCCAACATGCGAGACTAGGAGAGGGAGGATGCAGGATCCAAGAAAGGAAAACCCTAGCACCTCCAACTAGGGGTTTGGATAAGGATGTGCCTCTCACTCCTTACCACCAACCTTTTGTAGCCACCCAAGGACTTCCACACCCAAGCCTTTGGGTGCTTAGTTGCTGATGTCCAAGTCTCCACACCTTTGTGAAGAACTCCAACACTTAGGACAAAGCTGAGAAATTGGAGTAAACAAATTGTTGGTAATGTTTTATTCAGAAAAACTACTATCACTAATCAAATCAATGATTTGGACTTGCTAGAAGAATCGAGGACTCTCACTGATGTGGAAAGGATGGAGAGAACAAACCTCAAAATGCAACTTGATTCACTATTGCATTAGGAAGAATTATTTTAGAAACAAAGACCTTGAATTTCATGGTTATGAGAAGGTGACAAAAACATAAAATTCTTTCACATTTTAGCCAATAATCATCTTAGAAAGAACCAGATACATTTTTCACACTCAGCATGACATTCATCAAGCTTTTTTTTCTTATTGCAACTCTCTATTAGGAACAAAAGAAGATCTCTTAGTAGACTTGAATTAGGAGAAGCTATATCCTGAGAAATCATATGATTTAAGCTTCCTTTCCACACTATTCTCATAAGATGAAATTAGGTATGCACTATTCTCATTGGCTAAGGACAAATCACTGGGGTCGGAAGGTTTTCAAAGCAACTACTATCAAAAATACTAGGATTGCATCAAAGTGGATGTGCTAAAGATTTTCTCAGACTTCTATAACACACCCTACAGTGTCTCAACAATAAATTATACTTTCATAACTTTAATACCAAAGAAAGGAGAATGGTATGATCAAGCTAATATCTAAGGTGCTATCCATTCGACTTCGAGCTAAAATAAATGAGCTTGTATCAGAATGTTAAACAACTTTTATTCAGCATCGTGTGATATTTGAAAGTTTCATAGCTGCTTTTGAGATTGTCTCCTATTGTGATCGCACTAAAACTCCTAGTATTTTTTGTAAAATTGACTTCAAAAAGTGTTTGACAGTATTTCTTGAGAATTTTTATTTGATCTTCTTCATCAAAGGGGCTTTGACAGCAGTTGGGTTGAATGGATGCAACCTTTACTCATATCCTCCACCTCGGTGTTGGTCAGAAGAGGGTTAAAGTAGGAAATATTGGAAAAAATGTCCTAAAGCCAATCATCAGCCTATTGACGGTTAAGCTATATTATATCTATAATTGATTCATTAATAAATAAAATATATTTTTTTTCATAAAGTATTCATCTTCTAATGAACTCTATTATTGTGATGAAGTCCTTAGGACTATTTAGCTTCGATAAAGAGAGGATTTATCGATTAGTCCTTAAATCTATTCATGATCCAATGATAGGCTGTTAATTAGAAGGACAGTGTCTATCAAGCATAGGTCGATGTATGTTATATAGATTGGTTGTCCTCTTAACCAAGGAGTGTGGAGACACAAGTATGGCATATAAGTGAGATGTATGGGTATATCATCATTGAACGTGATCAACTCTAGAGCATTCTACAGTCAAGAATGTCTCTGATGGGATATAGGTATAAGTATCCCTTAGACCTGAAATCACCTCAGTGACTTGCAAGCAACTCACTGTGCTTGGGTATTAGACTAACTAAATTTCTAATTCAAGAACAAAAGACTTCTGGGCACAGTCAAGTACTTGTGAAGTCAGAGTGTGATCAAGATGGAATTAATCACTCCAAGAGTTGGAGAAAAATATGTCACTGTATTTCAATATGGCAAAACCTTGGTCAGGATAATCCATCAAATGGATTTGATATTTTGAAATACAATGTCGACAACCTTACTAGAGTTGATAGTTGAACTCTGAGGTATCCTACGAGCATTTTGGTCAAGGAAAAGAATTATATGAAAACTATATATACATGGGTTCTAAGGATGTTGTTCTACACATTCGACCTATCCGACCGTCGGGTATCATTGCTAGATGGTCACTTCAATTAGTATAAAAATTTATTCTTGTACTATCAACTTAGGTTCGGACTTATGAGGTCACATACATTAGAGTTCATGATCTGATCGGATGGTTAATCAACTAAGAATCATTCTAGGATTAAACGATCAATACGATTGATGTTTAACCTAGTGCAAGTATTACAGGAGGATCGATTAGCAATTAGATTGCTAATTAGCTTAATTTGATTAAGCTAAAGGGATAAGATTAAGTATAATTAAATATGATTTAATTAAATTTAATTTAGGCTTGATTGGATCAAATTCAATTAGTTTATTGGATAAGCTAAGTGCAAGAAAGAACTAGTCCTAGTTCAACTAGGACCTGGGTCAACCCAATTTCCTAATTTAATTAAAAAATTAAATCAAAATTTAATTTAATTTAATCTAATTTAATTAAGTTCTTAATTAGTTTAGGATCTAATTTAATTAGGTTGATTTAATTTTGGTTTGATTTGATTTGAGAAATCATGTTGGACCAAGTCAAAATAAGAATCCTAGTACGACTAGGAACTTTTCTCATTGCGCCACCTTAGTCCCAACGTCCACCCTTCACACCCCCTTTGATTTTGCATGAATTCTCCATGCCCAAGAAAAGCCCACCACGTCCCAAAGTTCTCCTCTTTCTTTTCTACATGGTAAATTAAATGTGGACCAATTCAAAGTAGGAACTAGTTTTGATTTCAAATTCTATGAGATAGAATTTTAGGAAACCAAAACTCTTCCTATAGTGCATCAATTCCATCCAAATTTTTTCTAGGACTTTCATGAATTTTAGAGGGATTTTTGTATGACAAAATTTGATGGTCCATTGTAGAAAAGGAGGAGGCACCCAAGAGTTGGGCACCCCTTGTCTTGCCCAATTTGGACATTTCCTATCCAAGTATTTGACCTAGACAAGGACTCCTCTATATCTTTCTATATAGGATGAATTTTGGATTGATTTTTGGATATATTCCAAACCATTGAGAGACCTTTGGGGTGTGTGAAAATCAAGTAGAAAGGGTATTGGGGCATGGGGATTTCATAGACACCAATCTAGGTGTCTAGGTGAGAGAACAAAGAAGAAGAAGGGTTCTTCTTCTAGGATTTTTTTTTTGATCTTTTCCTCCTTGTTTAGAGATTTTTAAAAGGTATATCAAATTCAAAATCCTTTTTCTTTCTTTTTAAAAATTAGAGAGTCCAAGATTTAAAGAAGATAATTTCAGATCAATCGTCAAAGAAGGATCAGCACAATACTAGCATATTATGCTGATTTCTTGCATCGAACTTTTGATCGTAGTTTGTGGGCTCATGTAGATGACTCCTGGAGGCTGGACGCATGTGCAACTCACAACATCATTCTCAAACTTGGATCAATAAGTTAGAACATCTAACTTGCACAGATAATAGATCTGATCTATTATTTTCATACCTGTAGTATATATACATGTTGATGTGATCAACATGTTTTAGTTTCTTCTTTAGATTTTTAATTTTTAATTTAATAATATACCATGATCATATAATAGATCTTATATCAAGATATTTTTTATAATTTAAAATTAATTTTAATTAATTTTAGTCTTTCACTGTCTAATCTTGAAAAAGTTTCAAGATCTAGTCTTAAAACCCTAGATCTAATTTCTTCAATTGGTATTAGAGCCTAGATTTTTTTATTACATGATTATTTAAGCATGTTTAGATTATTTTTTAAATTAGATCTAATTATAATCTAATTATTAAATCTAAAATTAAAATTTTTGATCATACGAATTGCTATAAGATTGTCCTACTGTAAGGTTTATCCCTTATAGTGAAAAGATTATCCTAGTTCGTATTGATCTACTTCTAATCATAAATTTATTAGATTTGATCTAATTTTATTTATAATTTAATAGATTTAAAATAGTTTTAGATATAAAAATAAAATTTTTAGATTACATGGACTGCTAAGTTTATCCCTTATAGTGAAAAGATTATCCTAGTATATGCTGATCTAAAATATTGATCATAAAATTTTAGATTAGATCTAAAAAAATTTATGATCTAATTAAAAATATTTTAATCTAATTTTAATCATCATAAATATGTTAGATTTGATCTAAGATAATTTATGATTGATATAGTTGAAATTATTTTAATTATATGAACCTATTTAGATTAGATCTAAAGTAGTTTCATGCTTATTTTACTTGCATATTGATTATGAATCAAATATGCAACTTGATTGATAAAACTATGTTGTAAAAATATTTTATAAATATAAAAATTATTTTTGAAAAGTCGAACCCCAATCTTTAGCCTAAAACTTAATTAAGAATTAAGAAGTTATTTGATTAGGATCTAGGATTGTGAATTGAAGATCCTAAGACACAAATCATAATACATTGGATTAAATGGGTTAGTGGGGATTAGGTCTATTAATTGGGTTAGACCTAGGGTTAGATTAAAGAATAAACTTAATTAGAGAATTGACTAAATCCAATCAATTATTATCTTAGATTAGGTCAAAAATTCTTTAGATCAATTACAATAGTTATAGTTGGTCAAGTCCATGTCTTTAACGAGACCCAAGATGGACTTGATTCTTGGCTATACAATCCAGCATGAACTGCTAGGTTGATCTAATTAAAACTAATTAAACTAGTTGGTGTCTAAGATAAATTAGACTGATGGTCTTTAATTGGCAACCCACTTACCTAACCATTTTTGATGGTGTCTAAGGCAAGCTTTGGCAGACCATTCCATTGATCGAACTTACCTAGCCTCTTGGTGAAATTATATTTTGATCGGATCACTTGACTATTCGAGCTGACCCATGTCAGCTAGGTAAATCAGTTTGACTGATTTAGGTGCTCCTAGACCAGCAGCCTATTGATGGTGTCCCTTAAGATAACTTGGTGAAGTCAGTGGAAGGATCATGATAAGCTGGTTCATCTAACCTTTTCTTATCTTCAAATTAAATCTTCTAAAATTATTAGATCCCTAAAATGAGATAGTTATTATGATAAGTAGATCATAGCCTTTTATTAAAGTGGATGATAATGGATCCATTAGTTGGATAATCATTGGAGGCCTAAAGGTCTGGTGTTTATCGACTAATGAAATTATCATTCATTATGTGATTTCTTAGCTTCATCTTTCTAAATGGTGGTTAGGTTGGCCAACCAAAGCTAGACCTAATTATTCATTGATTTGATGGGTCAAGTATGGTTATGTTAATGGTTGGACCTAACTAGATCTTTTCAGTGGAGGCCAAAGCCTACTAATTAGAAACTGGGGCAAAATTTAATTATTAAAAATTATTATTGGCCAACCAAAGTTAGGCTCGTGTGCAGTCTATGTGAATTCTAGTATCCACTAAAAAATTAGGATAATTTCTCGAATTGAAGATAGAGGCTACCAATTCAAATAAAATAGTGAAAGAATCTTTTGATTAAAGTCCAAATCTTTAGATTAAATAAATCAGTTACTAATTAAGTTATAGTTTTCCTTTGTGCAGATATGGCCACTTTTCTATTGCTTTGATCATTGTTGGATAATGATAAGTTGGTGGAATCCAACTTCGATAGCTGGTACCAAAAATTAAAAATTATCCTGGAGCATGAACGGATCATATATGTATTAATGGATCCTGCACTTGAGGAGCCAGCTGCCAATGCACGTGGAACAATCAGAAATACTTACCAAAAGTGGCTCAGTGATCAGACCATGGTGCACTGCATTAAGCTGGTTGCTATGAGAGACAAGTTCAATCATAGATTTGAGATGGCTCAACCAAAGGACATGCTTCAAGTGTTGGAGGATTCTTTTGGCACATCTGATTACGTGGAGAGGCACAAGACTAGTTATGCCATCTTCAATGCCAGGATGTCGGATGGTACCTCTATCACTGATCATGTATTGTACATGATCGAGTTAATAAAGCGATTGAGCAAGCTTGGATTTTTCTTGCATAAACAACTTAGAAAGGATACAATACTGAACTCATTGCCCAAGTCTTTTCTTCCATTCTTTGCTCATTTTAGAATGACAAAGCCTGAAGTAGACTACCATGGGTTACTGGGATTGCTTCAAAACTTTGAGAAGGATCACCAACTCCACAAGGAGTCAGTGAACATTGTGAGAGTTTCATCTTCTGGTTCTTGACCCTTTCAGAAAGAGAAAAAGAACAAGAAGAAGAAAGCTAAGAAGGTGCAAGTTCAGGCTGGGACATCTGTGCAAGATCAGATCAAAAATATCAAGCCCGATAAGAATCTAGTTGAATGCTTCTTTTGCAAGAAGTGGAGGCACTGGAAGAGAAATTGTCCTCAGTACATTACCTCTCTAGATCCAAATAGGCAGAGAAAGAAATAAGTGATTGCTGGACAAGATATTTATATGATAACTCCTTGTAATTTTTTTATTTATGATATTACTGACTGGGCATTGAATATCGATAGTCCTTACCATATTTGCAATTCGTTGTAGAGGTTGCAGGTCAGTAGGAGATTCAAGCAAGATGAAAGGTTCCTGAATGTTAGAGATGAAAAACCAGTTTCAGTTCTAGCTTTAAAAATTTTGATACTTGTATTTGAGTTCCATACCATTGTTCTTAGTGATTATCATTTCTATTCCAGTTTCTTTTTTAATGTTATTTCTATAGGCCTTTTGGCCAAAAATAATTATGAAATATCAGTAAAAAATTAAGTTTGTAATATCATTATGAATGGTATTACTATTTTTTGTGAATATTTGAATAATGGTATGTATATGCTATTACAATCTATTAACGTAGTCTATTCAACTGACAAGTATCCTAGATTAGATAGTGTGTCAGATATCTATTTATGGCATTATAGGCTAAGTCATATAAATAAGAATAGGATAAATAGTTAACTCAAGAGGGAATCCTCAAAGTTAGTGATAGTGACTCACTTCCAACCTTTGAGTCCCATCTTTTTGGTAAAACGATCAAATCACCTTTTACTAGAAAAGATGAAAGAGCCACTGAACTCTTAAATCTAGTATATACTGATGTATGTGGACCAATGAGCACAAGTGCCAGAGATGGATATTTTTACTTTATTACTTTCACAGATGATCTATCCAGATATGGATATGTTTATCTGATGAAATATAAATCAAATTCATTTGAAATGTTCAAATGATTCTGTAGTGAAGTAGAAAAACAAACTAGAATGAGTATCAAAACTCTTCGGTCTGATCGAGGAGGGGAATATCTTTTTGGTGAGTTTCTCACATATTTAGAAGAGAATGAGATTTTCTTTCAATGGACTCCTCCAGGAATACCATAGCATAATGGTGTGTCTGAAAGGAGGAATCGGACTCTGTTAGACATGGTCTGATTCATGATGAATTTTGCCAGCTTGTCGATATCCTTCTGGGGATATGCACTTGAATTAGCTTGTTATTTGTTAAATAGGGTTCCAAGTAAGTATGTAGTTAAGACTTCATATGAGATATGGACAAGATGTAAGCCAATGCTTTCACACCTTAGGGTTTGGGAATGCCTGGCTTATGTCAAATGGTTAGTTAAATATAAATTTGGACCTAGGTCTGACAAGTGCACATTTATATAGTACCCAAAAGAGACCAAATAATATAATTTCTATCATGCTGATGAACAAAAGATATTCGTCAACCTTAAGACAATCTTTTTGGAAAAGTTCCTTGGTGAAGGAGCTATTGCTTTTAAGGTTGAACTTGATGAAGTTCAGCAGGTAGAAAAATCGATACCTGTAGCTAAACCTGAGTCGAATTTGACTAGATCAAATTCAGAGCCTAGCGTACCTACACCATTAAGATGATCTGATAGAATATCGCATCATCTGGATAGATACTATGATTTCTTAATCTAGGATGGTGATCCCATCGAACTCGATAAGAATGACGAGAATCCGATCATTTATATGGATGCTATGAGAGATCCAATTCTAAGAAATGGCTTGAGGCCATGAAATTCAAAATGGAGTCCATGAAGGTTAATGATGTGTGGACATTGGTTGATCCATCCAAAAGAGTTAAACTCATTAGGTGTAAATGGATCTTCAAAAGAAAAAAGATGCAGATGGAAAGGTGGAGACCTATAAAGCCCATCTAATTATCAAGAGATATCGTCAACATTATGGTATTGACTATGATGAGACTCTATGGTAATGCTTGAATTCATTCGAATAATGCTTGCGATAGCTGCCCATCTGGACTATGAGATTTGATAGATAGATGTGAAGACAGCTTTTCTAAATGGAGAGCTAATCGAAGAGATGTATATGATACAACCTGAGAGATTCACATCCATAGATGAGTCCAAGATGTGCAAGCTTCAGAGATCCATTTATGGATTAAAGCAGGCATCTCAGAGTTGGAACATGCATTTTGATAAGGTGATCAAAACGTATAGCTTTATTAAGAATGAAAAAAAGCCCCGCATTTACAAATAGACAAATGATCTAGCAGTGGTATTTCTTGCCTTGTACATCGATGATATTCTCTTAATCGGGAATGACATTCCCACACTACAGAGAATAAAAGTCTGGTTGTTATCATAGTTCTTCATGAAAGACTTGGATGAAGCATCCTATATCCTAGGGATGAGGATCTATAAGGATAGATCTAAAAGGATACTTGGATTATCCCAGTCCATGTATATAGATATTGTGCTGAAGAGGTTCAGCATGGAGAATTCTAAAAAGAGCTATCTCTCGATAGGCCATAGAATTTTTTTCTCTAAGAAGGATTATTCGACAACTCCTGAAGAGAGAAAGCATATGAGTAAAGTCAAATATGCTTCGATAGTAGAATCTATCATGTACGCCATGACATATACGAGATCAGACGTGGCATTGTCACTAGGAGTAGTGAGTAGATACCAGTCTAACCTTAGAAAAAACCACTAAAAAGTGGTTAAAACCATCCTTAAGTATTTGAAAAATACTAAGGATCAATGGTTGGTTTATGGCGAGTCAGATTTAAAACTTATGGAGTTTACAGACTTCAGCTTTCTATCTAACCATGATGATAGTAGAAGCATATTGGGATATATCTTTACTCTAAATGGTGGAGCTATCTACTGAAAGAGTTTCAAGCAGCATACTACGGCAAACTTTGTTTGCGAAGCAGAGTACATCACAACATCAGATGCCACGAAGAAAGCTGTGTGACTGAGAAAGTTTATCACCGAGCTCGGAGTAACACCCTTTCTTGACGATCCGATCCTGCTCTACTATGATAGCACTGGTGCCATAGCTCAGGCGAAGGAACCAAAGGCACACCAGTAGACGAAGCACATCTTGCGCTGCTTCCATCTGGTCTGAGAGATCATGAATCGAGGTGACGTCGACCTTCAGAAGATCGATGGAAAGAAGAACCTAGCCGACCTCTTCACTAAAGCCCTGATGATAAAGGAGTTTGATAACCACAAGTCGAAGATGGATATTAGATACTGTGCCGAGTGGCTTTAGGATAAGTAAAGGTTGTTAAAAAATATGTTCCAAACAAATCATCAGCCTGTTAATGATTGAGCTACATTGTATCTATAATTAATTTATTAATAAATAAAATATATTTTTGATATTTTTTTCATCATAAAGTATTCATCTTCTAATGAACTCCATTATTATGATAAAATTCTTAGGACTATTTAGCTTTGATAAAAAGAGAATTTATCGATTAGTCCTTAAATCTGTTCACGACCAAATGATAGGCTGTTAATTAGAATGATAGTATCTATCGATCATAGATCTATATGCTATATAAATTGGTTGTCCTCTTAACCAAAGAGTGTGGAGATACTGGTATGGCATACAAGTGAGATGTATGAGTACATCATCATCGAACGTGATCAACTTCAGAGCATTTTGCTGTCGAAATTATCTCTAATGGGATATAGGTATAAGTGTCCCTTAGAACTGAGATCACCTCAGTGACTTGCAAGCAACTCACTGTGCTTTGGTACCGAACTAACTAAATTTCTAATTTAGTAATAGAAAGCTTCTAGGCACAGTCAAGTACTTACCAAGTCAGAGTGTGATCAAGATGGAATTGACCACTCCAAGAGTTGGAGAAAAATGTATCACTGTATTTCAATATAGCAAAACCTTGGTCAGGATAATCCATCAGATGGATTTGATATTTTGAAATACAATGTGGACAACCTTATCAGAGTTAACAATTAAACTCTGAGGTGTCCTACGAGCATTTTGGTCAATGGGATGAATTATATGAAAACTATATCCGAATGGGTTCTAAGGATATTGTTCTACACATTCGACCTATCAGACCGTCGGATACCATTGCTAGATGATCACTTTGATTAGTACAAAAATTTATTCTTGTGCTACCAGCTTAGGTTTGGACCATGAGGTCACACACATTAGAGTTCACGATCCGATCAGATGGTTAATCAATGATTAAGAATCATTCTAGGGTTAAACGATTAATACGATTGATATTTAATCTAGTGTAAATGTTGCAGGAGAATCGATTAGTAATTATATTACTAATTAGCTTAATTTGATTAAGTCAGAGGGCTAAGATTAAGTCTAATTAAATATGATTTAATTAAATTTAGTTTGAACTTGATTGGATCAAGTCTAATTGATTTATTGGATAAGCCAAGTGCAAGGAAGAACTAGTCGTAGTTCAACTAGGACTTGGATCAATCCAATTTTCTAATTTGATTAAAAAATTAAATTAAAATTAAATTTAATTTAGTTAAGTCCTTAATTAGTTTATGACCTAATTTAATTAGGTTGAATTAATTCTGGTTTGATTTAATTTGAGAAACCATGTTGGACCAAGTTAAAATAAGAATCCTAGTAAGACTAGGAACTTCCCTCCTTGCGTCATCTTAGTCCCAACGCCCATCCTTCAGACCTCCTTTGATTTTGCGTGAATTCTCCATGCCCAAGAGAAGCCCACCACATCCCAAAGTCCTCTTTTTTTCTTGCATGGTAAATTAAGTGTGGACCAAGTCAAAGTAGGAATTCATTTTGATTTCAAATTCTATGAGATAAAATTTTAGGAAACCAAAACTCTTCCTATAGTGCACCAATTCCACCCAGATTTTTTTTGAAATTTTTGTGGCTTTTAGAGGGCTTTTGTATGACAAAACCTGGTGGTCCATAGTAGAAAAGGAGGAGGCACCCAAGATTTTGGCACCCCTTGTCTTGCCCAATTTAGACATTCCTTATCTAGGTATTTGACCTAGACAATAACTCCTTTATATCTCTCTATATAAGATGAATTTTGGACTGATTTTTGGATATATTTTAGATCATTGAGAGACCTTTAGGGTGTGTGAAAATCAGGGAGAAAAAGTATTGGGGCGTGGGGATTTTATAGATACTAATCTAGGTGTCTAGGTGAGAGAACAAAGAAGCAGAAGAAGGGTTCTTCTTCTACGATTTTTTCTTTAATCTTTTCTTCCTTTAGAAATTTTTGAGAGGTGTCTCAGGTTCAAAATCTCTTCTCCTTTCTTTTAAAAATTGGAGAGTCCAAGATTTGAAGAATATGGTTCCAGATTGACCGTCAAAGAAGGATCAAAATAGTACTAGCATACTGTGCTAATTTTCTACATCGAACTTCTGATCGTGGTTCGTAAGCTCGTGTGGACGACTCCTAAAGGCCGAACGTGTATGTAGCTCACAACATCATCCTCAAATCTAGATCGGTAAGTTAGAACGTCTAACTTGCACAGGTAATAGATCTGATCTATTGTTTTCATACCTGCATTAGATGTACTGTATATACATGTTGATGTGATCAACATATTTTAGTTTCTTTTTTAGATTTTTAATTCTGATTTAATAACATACCATGATCATGTAATAGATCTTAGATCTAGGATATTTTCTAGAATTTAAAGTTAATTTTGATTAATTTTAGTCTTCCATTACTTGATCTTGAAAATGTTTCAAGATCTATCCCTGAAATCCTAAATCTTGAAAAAATTTTATTCAAGGTCGTGTGATATTTGAAAGTTTCATAGAGATTGTTTGCTATTGTAATCGCACCAAAACTCCTAGTATTTTTTGTAAAATTGACTTCGAAAAGTGTTTGACGGTATTTCTTGAGAATTTTTATTTGATCTTCTTCATCAAAGGAGCTTTGACAGCAGTTGGGTTGAATGGATGCAACCCTTACTCATATCCTCCACCTCGGTGTTAGTCAGAAGAGGGTTAAAGTAGGAAAACCCACTATCTCCCCTTCTCTTTATCTTGATTACTAGTTCTCTCACCAGAATTTTGAAGACAATGAACATGGAGGGTCTGCTGGAAGGAATAGGCCCCCACAACATCACTAGTCACATACATAGTTTGCATTTTGCTGATGATACGCTGTAGACAGAAAATGTTAATACTTTAAAATTCATCTTATATGCTTATGAGCTAGCAACCAGGTTGAAAATCAACTTTCTTAAATCGCAGCTTGTTGGACTGAGAGTTAGTAATCACCTTGGGCGCATATTTGGTGAAATGCTCGACTGTCAAATATCTCAATTACCTATACAATATCTTGGTCTACCTCTCCATCTATCCACTCCTTGCTATAGGTACTGGTCCTTCATCATTGAAAAAGTTTCAAAGCAGATGATGAGTTGGAAAAGTAACTCTTTAACTCTAGCAGGTCGGTTGGTATTAGCTAATTCAGTGCTGAAAGCCATTTCAATCTACTGGATGTCAATATTTCATCTTGCAGTAGCTGTGATCCAACATCTTAACAAGCTATGCCGTGACTTCATATGGAATGGTTAGCAATCAGATAATGGTGTTAAACACCTGGTGAATTGGAGTCAGGTTTGTAGACCAAGGAAGCAAGGAGGCTTTAGGTTGATAGATCTTTCTATTATTAACACTGCCCTACTTTTGAAGTGGTGGTGGAAGTTCTTCAATGATCAACTGAAACCTTAGATTAAGCTGATTAGAGCTATCCATTATTCTAATATGCCACCATCAACTCCATCGAGCTACAAGAAAAGAACTGCATCACCATTTTGGAAAGGTATCCTCAACATTTATGAATTATTCAAGCAATTCTTTTAACCAAAGCTCCGAAGAGGAGATCAATATCCTTTTGGAATGACAGATGGATCATGGACTCATCCTTTGCGCTTACTTTTGCCAACCTATTCTCATCGGCTGAAAATCACTATATCTCGTTGCTGACCTTTTGGTCAAAAGCTAGCAAACCTTTAAATCTCATTCGGACGAATGCTGAAGTTTTCCGACAGCCAATGAACTCCCTCGCCATCAGAGAATTTCAAGATCTCATCTTAACTCTTCTTGCTCCCCTAACCATAATCCAGATCATTGGGTTTGGAAATGAAATAATACAGTATGTAATGACTGTTACCTATTTCTTAATTATGGAGGTTGATCTCTCCTCATAGCAAGTCCTTTTGGCTATTATCGGTTCTAAAAAAAAACAGATTTTCGCCTTGTTATATTACTTTGATAAAATCTTGACAACCAAAAATCTCATCAAGAAAGGCTTACCAATATCGGATTGTTGCGCCCTATGCAACCAAAAGGATGAAACAACTGATCATATTTTTTTATAATATAATTATTCCAAAAAATTGAGATATTTTTTTTTTTACAAATTTCAAAGTATCATAGGTCTCTTAAAAATATACTAAAGTATGGGACAATTGGAGGAAGCACGTATCCATTGCTCATGTTTTTCCAGTTATAGAATGCCTATTTCTTATTGGATGCTGGTGCCTGTAGTGGGAACGCAATCAATGCATATAAGTTTGAAGCAAAAGTAACAGCAAAAATAGCCAAAGAAACAGCTATTGAGAGCTAATTACAGCTGGTTACAACGGTTACTTCCTCCTTGTTATCATCAAAAAAAAGAAAACAGACCTATATATTAATCATGATCAAAAATATAAAAATACCTCTAAATCAGAAATTGTTTATTTAAAAAATTATAGCTAGTGAGCATAAACACAATATAAATTATATAATTTTTAAAAATTATAAAATTTTAATTATATAATTCCAAACCACCGATTTTGATCTAAATATTTTAAGAATATATGTATATGAACGTCATTCATGTTTTAAGCTCTGATCAATGGATTATTTGAATTGTTGACCCCAACATGAACATATCATAGTTTAATGAAATATAAGTTGCAAAAATAATCCTGCCACAAATATAGAATCTTCAATATAAGTAATTTTAACTCCAGAGAAACCCACATTCAAATTTAAAATCAAGTAGCACAATCATATGTTATGACCAAATACTGCTCCAATCCAAGTACAGATATTGGAGAAACAGCAAAGGATGTTAATGAATTCAAGTTTAAACAGGCAGTTAACTGATTCCACGGACTCAATTATTGTACAGTTGACAAGATGAAAGATTCGAAGCTAGCACCCAAACAAAAAACAAATGAGTGGTAACGAAACTCGCATAAATTAATAGGCATTGACAAAGGGGAGGGTTACAACAGATTGGTAACGAAACTGGCCTATGAGCAAAGAGAAGCACAAATACACTATATATTGAATTTTAGTCTGCAAATGAGTGCAATCCTTAATTCCTCCCTTTAGATTGAACGCAATGTAAATCTTTCGCAAGAATTTCAATGATGTCAGGATCATAGCACACTCAAAATCTGTGTTCATCCATAATGTGGGTGCTAGACAACTAGCTCCTATGCTGCTTCAAATATAGCACACGTGCCAACTTAGCTGTCCAAATTTGTTGAGATACTGAGAGCATGGCATTCAAGAGTTCGCAAATTAAGCTGCACAGAATATCAAATATCTGTGAAATCCAGCAAGCAGTCAAAAAATAGCAATAGCAATGCACTAAAATGTTGGTGAATTAGATAGACACGCTCACACACACACACATATATGTACATAGAGTGAGAGAGAGATGCATACATACATGCACGCAAACACAGGCACACGTATACATATGGAAACCCACAAATTGACACAATTTCTCTCTTTTTTTTTTTTTAATAACAATTTAAAGGTACTAAATTTAAAGAAGTGCATCTTCAAAGCACTTCAACTCATCTGAGTTGATTTGGACATGAAATACAAATTAATAATAGTTACCCAAAGCTTGAGGTATGATATTTACATCATCATGCATGAAACTCGCATGGGATTAGGACCCAAGATTTTCTTCTAATATATCCAAACTAAGACCTCAATTTTTTGGTTGCCATATTTCTTAGGATTAGGATCCAAGATTTTCTTCTAATAATTTTCCTTTTATTTTTTGGTACATATCTAAATATTTTTCTTATTAGAATAGAAATGTATAAAAGTGAGTTAATTATCTATTTGGATGCACGATCCACCATCTATGATGTGATCTCTCTTTGCTTGGAGGTGATACCTAATATTTAGGGTTCTAGGGTTCTCAATGTCCATGGTAGACCATAGTAGCTGGGTTCTCAAACCCAAGAAAGAGATAAAAGTGGGGCCACGGTGGATGGTGATGAAAGGGAAGAAACTGACATGACGAGGTGTAGAGGAGGTGGGTCAGTGAAGGAGGTAATGCTGAGGAATCGATGGGGCAAAGAAGTGGGAAGACAGCAAGAGGAGAATAGGTAGGGCCATTGGAGGCACAATAAGGAAGGTGCTGATGGCATAAGGGAGAGAGAGAGAGGGCACGCCCGGAGGCATAAATGAGGGAGACAGATGGGTGGAGAGGGAGAGAAGCATGATTGAGGAGAGAGATGAATGACCATAAAAATCCTGCTCCAATATCTCATTCCTTAGGCTGACATGACATACATGGTCAAGCAGGATAGTTTACCCCTTTGGCACCACCTAGCATCTATCTATCCTCTCCTTCCAATACATGAGAATTATTTTAAACATAGAGGATAAATAGTCAAAAAATAATAATCAATTATATGTATGTGTGTGTATATATATATATACGTATATAAATATATATATATATATATATATATATATATATATATATATATATATATATATATATACGTGTATATATATATATATATACATATATAGGTAGACTGGACTCCGATCGATCGGATCCCAATCCATATATAAATATGTATATAATGTATATATACATATATATATACATCTATATATATGTATGTATGTATGTATATGTATGTATATATACATATACATATACATCTATATATATGTATATGTATATATATATATACAAATATACATATGTACATATACATACATATATACATATATGTATATATATAATATATATAATATATATATATATGTATATGTAAGTATATGTACATATGTTAATATATAACATATACATATACATATAGATGTATATGTATATATGTATATATGTATATATACATATACATCTATATGTATATGTATATATATATATACATATATACATATGTACATATACTTACATCTATATACATATGTATATGTATGTATGTGTGTGTGTATATATATAGACGTATATACATATACATCTATATATATATGTATATGTATATGTATATGTATGCATATACATCTATATATATATGTATGTATATGTGTATATATATATATACACACACACATACATACATATACACATATACATATGCATATAGATGTATATACATACATACATACATACATACATATACATACATACATATATATATAGATATGCATGTAGATGTATATACATACATATATAGATATATATATATATATATATAGCCAGACTAGAATACATATAAATATACATATATATATATACATATATATATATATATATATACATATATATATATATAGCCAGACTAGAATACATGTACATGTATACATACATACATAAATACATATATGTATATATATATATACATATATGTATATATAGCCAGACTAGAATACATGTACATGTATACATACATACACACATACATATATATATATATATATATATACATATATATGTGTGTGTGTGTGTGTGTATACATGCACATGCATATATATGTATATGTATACATGCACATGCATATATATATATATATGTATATATATGTATATATATGTATATATACATGTAGATGCACATGTGTGTGTGTATATATATGTGTGTATGTATACATGCACATGCATATATATATATATATGTATAAATATGTATATATACATGTAGATGCACATGTGTGTGTGTATATATGTGTGTGTGTGTGTGTGTACACATGTACATGTACATGTGTGTATATATACACACATATATACATATACATATACACACATATATACATATACATATATATATATATACATATACATATATATATATACATATACATATACATATATATATATATATAGATATATACACATACGTATATATATGCATATATATACATATATACATACATAACTGGATGTATGTATATGTATGTACATATATATATACGTATGCATGTACGTATGTATGTGTATATATATAGATATATATATATGTATGTATCTATATATCATACAAACATACATACATACATACATATATATATATGTATGTGTGTGTGTGTGTATACATATATATATACACACATGTATATGCACACAAATATATATACATACATATAAATATACATACATACATATATACATATTGTTGGTGTAGAATCTGATTGACGCCAGATCGAGCTAGAGTTGAGGAAGAAGAGGTCGCCATCGGTGACCTGCAAAACAAAATCACGTCCGGAGTCGGTGGTGGTGGCTCCAACAGGACCCTCCGACGATCAAGTCAGCTCTTCTGACCCACAGAAATGGAGTACTCAGAAAAGAATTCAACAGAATTTTGAGAAGAAGAGAGCTTAAAGAAAACGTATCTGAAGGATCTCTTTTTATAGACGGAGCCTATAGCAGACTGATAGTGACAGCCGTAACCGTCTGATAGCGGACCGCTTGGGGCCGCATGGAGTCTGTTACAAAGAGAGATATCGTCTGTAGCAGACAGATAGTGACAGCCGTAACCGTCTGATAGCGGACCGCCCGAGGCCACGTGGAGTTTGTTATGGAAAGAGATGTCGCCTGTAGCAGATTGAGAATGACAGCCGTAACCGTCCGATAGTGGACCGCTCGGAGCCATGTGGAGTTTGTTATGGAGAGGTGTCCGTTGTCGTGATGTGCCCGTTCGTTAAGATTTAATAGTCGAAGTTCGGAGGAAGCAGACGTTGGTTGGTGAAGAGCTTTGAGATATATCAATTTCAGAGATGTTCGGACTTCTAAAGAGAATACAGCTAGAGGGGATCATCCGGAAGGAATGCTAGTTAAAATCTGAAAGTAATCCGCTGGAGGAATCCGGATGGAGTTCGACTGATGGAAAAGTCCGGAAGAAATCTGATTGATGGAGAAGTCCGGCTGAAGGAGAAGTTCGGATGGAATTCGACTGCTGGAGGAGTCCGGTAGGAGTTCGACTGCTGGAGGAGTCCGACTGAAGGAGAAGGCCAAAAGAAGTTCGACTGCTGGAGAAGTCCGAAAGGAGTTCAACTGTTGGAGGGGTCCGACTGATGGAGAAGTCTGGATGCATCCCTCAGGACCCGACCTTACTTTGGTTCACCCGCCTGCTGCTCCTGGGCGACTTCATTGTCCCTGACCTTAAAGGCCTCTTCAGCTCGGGCATAACCTTCAACCCGGACCAGCATATCGACAAAATCCCTAGGGTACTTCTCTAGGAAGAACAGCAAATCATTTTTCTGAAGGTCGCCCTTAAGCGTGGCCATTGCAATAGACTGGTCCAGGTTCCGGACCTCCAATGCAGTAGCATTAAATCGGATGACATAAGCCCAGATAGATTCCCCCTCCTGCTTGATATTCATCAGGTAATCCGAACCTCGATAGGGACGTCGGCTGCTTACGAAGTGAGCTGCAAACTGATGGCTCATTTGATCAAAGAAAAAGATGGTACCCGGCTTAAGTGCCGAGTACCAGTTCCTGACAGCTCCCTTAAGGGTGGATGAAAAAGCTCGACATAAATGGCATCTGACGTGCCGTGGAGCAGCATCATTATCCGAAAGGTCTCCAGATGGTCGACCGGATCAGTGGTCCCGTCGTAACTCTCAAACTGCGAGAGCTTAAAGTTCGACGGGATTGATTCCTGCATAATCTTCTGAGAAAAAGGAGGGTCAGTGCAAATATTGTTACCATGGGAAGAGAGAGCATGACGGAGCTCTTCGATTCATCAGCTCATTTTTTGGAGCCTTTGATCTAGGAGATCTTCGTGATCGTTGATCTTCAAGATTTTCTGGTAGAACAGGGGCAAAACTCCCTACGAGGTCGAGTCATGGTCAGAGCAAAGGCTCTCCACCCTCTGCTTTCCCTTTTCGGAGGTCACTGACCGGCTATCCCAAGTCGACCGTCCCTAGATCGGATCATGGGGCTCTAGAGAAGCTCTGCTCCGATCGAATTGGCGCCGGAGCCTGCCATTGCATGACCTGCACCGCCTCCATGAGCCTGCGAACCTGCTAGACCAGCAGATTGAACTACGCATCCACCATGGCCGTAGGTGGAGCTTCAGTTGCCAAGACCGAAGCAGGAGCGGATGGTTCCGGACGGGATCTGGCTGCAGAGGCCATTGATCGTCGGATATAAGCTTTTTTTAGAGGTATTTTTTCGGAAAGAACTCTTGAGAGGAAGAAGAGAGATCGCTGCTGAGCACTCCTTTACGAACAAGGGATCCTCAAGAACAGAGGTCCTTCCTCTAGCGCCCATCATGTTGGTGCAGAATCTGGTTGACGCCGAATCGAGCTAGAGTTAAGGAAGAAGAGGTCGCCATCGGTGACCTACAAAACAAAGTCCTATCCGAAGTCGATAGTGGTAGCTCCAACAGGATCATCCGACGATCAAGTCAGCTCTTTTGGTCCACAGAAATGAAGTGCTTAGAAAAAATTCAGCAGAATTTTGAGGAGAATAGAGCTTAAGAAAACGTATCTGAAGGATCTCTTTTTATAGACAGAGCCTATAGCAGACTGATAGTAACAGCCGTAACCGTCCGATAGCGGGCCTCTCGGGGCTGCATAGAATTTGTTACAAAAAGAAGTATCGCCTGTAGCAGACAGTGACAGTCATAACCATCCGATAGCGGGCCGCTCGAAGCCGCATGGAGTTTGTTACAGAGAGAGATGTCTGTAGCAGACTCATAGTGACAATCGTAATCGTTCGATAGTAAACCGCTCGGGGTCACGTAGAGTTTGTTACAGAGAGAGGTATCCGTTGTCGTGATGTACCTGTTCGTTGAGATTTAATGGTCGAAGTTTGGAGGAAGCAGACGTTGGTTGGTGAAGAACTTTGACATATATCAATTCCAAAGGAGTTCGGACTCCTAAAGAAAATACGACCAGAGATCATCCGAAAAGAATGCTAGTTGAAATCTGAAAGTAATCCACTGAAAAAATTCAGATGGAGTTCGACTGATAGAGAAGTCCGGAAGAAGTCCGACTGATGGAGAAGTCCGATTGAAAGAAAAGTCCGGACAGAATTCGACTGCTGGAGTCCGGAAAGAGTTCGGCTGCTGGAGTAATCCGACTGAAGGAGAAGACCGGAAGGAGTTCGACTGCTCGAGGAGTCCGGAAGGAGTTCGACTGTTGGAGGGGTCCGACTGATGAAGAAGTCTGGATGAAGTCTGACTAATGAAGAAGTTCGACCGAAGGAGAAG